>JAHIAM010007912.1:0-16159 GCA_021605205.1 Aegilops longissima | reverse complement strand
CCCTCCAAACAGCCCAATAACCCATCCAAGTCACTTCCATGCTCTCCGTCGAATCACGATCGTAATAAACTACACCTCATTTGAGCCTTGTCCTTCTACCTATAAAACACCCTCCGAACCTGATCAATTCCACCCTAACCCTAGCCTCCTGCCTCTTCGCCGCCGACCTGTCTGGCGGGAGCTGGACGCCACCGCCACCGTGAATGAGCCAACACGTGTCCTGCCCGCGCCCACTTCACGCCGACCTGGGCTCAGGAGGCCTGCAGGGCCCCCTCCTGCTCAAGGCTGCCTGCCAAGGATCTCCTCTGCCGCCGCCGCCCACGCCACCGAGCCGCCTCCCGCCACCGAGCCTCCGCCCGCCCGCCCGCCTGGCCTCCAAGCCGGGCTGCCTCAAGGCCGCCTGCAGGCTCCCTGCCTGCCCTCCGCCTCTCCCTCCTCCAGCTCGGCGAGACGCCGCTGTCATCTCGATCCACCGAGCCGGCTCGATCCGATCTAGGTTGACTTTCTCCCGATTCTCGTCTAAGTCATTTACCTGTGATAATTTTGTTGCAACTTCATCATGCCATAACTTTGCACCCATGGTCTGCTTTGGGCGATAGCATACCGAATTGTTCGCCCGATGAGTACCTCATTTCATCTCATTGCATCATTTTCATGTGAGCTCATATTGATGCCCGAAATGCTGTTGGAGGAGGGCTAAAGTGTTCTCCAAGCTTGACCTTCAGATGGGTTATCATCAGATTCAGATTCGTGAACAAGATATTCCCAAGACAGCATTCGAATGCTTTGGTTCTTATGAATATACTGTCATGTTCGCCTTGTCAATGCTCCTCCAACATTCTCTCGAATGATGAACTTCATCTTCAACCCTACACCAATGAATTGCCTTGGTCTATCTTGATGATATTCTGTCTTCCAAGAATAAGAAGGATCATGCCAAACATTTATGTATTGGTGCTCGAATGTTTAGAGAGCATCATTCTATGAGAAGTTTTCCAATGTGAATTTTGGCTTGATGAAGTGCTTTACCTTGGTCACATCATCTCCGCCAAGGAATCACTGTTAATCCCGAGAAGGTGTCTCTAGTTGTGAATTGGGAACCTCTCGAATGTCAAGCAGCTTCGCAGTTTCTTGGTCTTGCAAGCTATTGTCAAGATTCGAGAATTCTCTAAGATTGAAAGCCTCTTCCAACCTCCTCCGTAAGCATGTGAAGTATGTCTAGTCTCCGAGTGTGACGCTTTTTAAATACTCTCAAAGAGAAACTCACACAGCTCCTGCCTTGACCTCCTGATGAATCTAATCCATTCAAGTTTTCTGTGATGTTTCTTCAAGGTCTCGGCGTGTTGATGCAAGAGAAAAAGTTGTGGCCTATACCTCTCGCCAGCTGAAGCCCAACGAGAAGAACTACCCACTCACGATCTTGAGTTGGCGGCTTGTCCATGCATTAATAAATTTGAGACATCTCTTGTTGGAAGGAAAGTGACATTTTCACCGATCACAAGAGTCTCAAGTATATCTTCACTCAACCCAACCTCAACCTCAGTGCAAACTCGATGGTTCAAATGATTCAAGAGTACAACCCAGTATTGAATATACTGGCAAGGCCAATGTGATTGCAGATGCTTTGAGCAGAAGGCTTATTGCAACAGCTTAATTCTCAAGCCCTTCCAACCGGATCTCCGTGAAGCTTTCCAAGTTGAATCTTCAAGTTGTTCCTCAAGGCTTTCTTGCCAACCTCATAGTCTCCTACTTTGGAAGACCAAATTCGAGGCTCAACTCCTGGATACCATGGTGAAAAAGGTGAAACGTGGTATCGACAAGGGCATTTCCAAGTACAAGTGCTTCCACATTGATGACAAAGATACTTTTCTTCGAGGACCGGATTGTGGTTCCTAAGGGTGATCTACGTAAAGTCATTATGAACGAGGCACACAATTCCTTCTATCCATTCATCCCGAAGTACGGATGTACCATGACCTCAAGCAGTCATATTGGTGGACTGAATGAAGTGAAATTGCTCAATTCGTGAATGAGTGTGACTGCAGAAGAGTGAAAGCAGAACACCAACGACCAGCTGGTCTCCAACCTCTTGCTATTCCAGAATGGAAGTTTGATCATATCGAAATGGACTTCGTGATGGATTTCCTAAGTCCAAGCGTGGAAATGATGCTATCTTCGTTGTCATTGACAAGCTTACTAAAGTGGCTCATTTTCTTCCTATCAAAGAATCCATCACAGCAGCTCACAGAGCTATACACCTCCGTGATTGTCTCTTGCACGGCATTCCACAATTGATCTCTTCAGACCGAAGCATATTCACCTCCAAGTTTTGGGATTCTTTTCAAGGCCATGGGCACCAACATCTGCTTTAAAGACTTTCCATCCTCAAACAAGTGGCCAAGTCGAGCGAAGTCAATCAAATCCTTGAAGACATGCTTAGGGCTTGTGTCATTTTTCGGTTTGAAGTGGAAGATTGTCTTCCATATGCCGAAGTTCTCCTACAACAACAGCTTCCGTTTAGTTCGCAAGGCCCCATTCGAAATTCTCTATGGCGTAAAGTGTCGACTCGTCTCAATTGGTCCGAGACAGGTGAACGCCAACTTTTGGCTACGACTTGATCACGTAGTCAAGAAATGTGCAAAGTCATTCGTGAGAATCTCAAAGCCACGCAATCGCGCCAAGAGCTATCATGATGACAAGCACCGGATATGGCTTTTGAAATCGGAGACCATGTCTACCTCCGCCTCTCCAATGAAAGGCACTCGCCGCTCGTATCAAAGGAAGCTTGCCCCTAGATACGTGGGTCCTTTCAAGATCATTGGCAAAAGAGGCGATCTCGCCTATCAAATTGAGCTCATCCAACTCGCTAACGCGTAACGATGTGTTTCACGGTCATAGTCGCAAGTGCTTCAAGATGCTGACGCACTATCAACTTCAAGAAATTGACCTCCAAGAAGATCTCTTATCATGAGCACCCTGCTATTCTTGAAGAAACCGAAAGCAAGACACGCAAAGTCAATCAAATTCTGAAAGTGAAGTGGTCACACCATTCGAACCGAGAAGCCACCGGGAGCGCGAGGATCACCTCCGTCTAATATCCGAGTTCTTTCAGTCCTAGATCTCGGACGAGATCCTTTGTACAGGTGGAGTGTTGTAACACCGGATGTAACTTTCCATATTTGTAACTCCAACTCTTGCCATTTTCGCATTGTGATATGATATTCTCCGTGGTTGGGTTTTTCATTTTGCATTTTGTCCATGTCATGCATTTCATATCATGTCATCATGGGCATCGATTTGCATACGTGTTCGCTCTCATGATTCCGAGCATTTTCCCCGTTGTCCGCTTTGGCAATCCCAGCATCTTATGTCCCCCGGCCCCTTTACATTTTTCCGTGAGCGGTACTAAACTTTCTGAATGGACCGAGGTTTGTCAAGTGGCCTTGGTACACCACCGTAGACCACCTATCAAGTTTCGGTAATTTGGAGCTCGCTTTGGTACTCCAACGGTTAACCGCACTCTCGAAAGGCCCTTTAAGTTGCAGCCCAACACCCTCCAAACAGCCCAATAACCCATCTAAGTCACTTCCATGCTCTCCGTCGTTGGATCACGATCGTGGGCGAAAACACCTCATTTGGAGCTCTAGCTCCTTCTACCTATAAAACACCCTCCCCAAATCCCTTGATCAATTCCACCCCTAACCCTAGCCCTGGCCTCTTCCGCTGGGCCACGACACGCTCGGACGGAGCTGGACGCTGCCCACTGCCTACCGGCGAATCGGGAGCCACGACGGTCCTGCCTGCCCACTGGCCACACCTCGGGTTCATGAGGTCTGCAGGGCTCCCTTCCCGGCTCAAGGCCAGCCTGCCTGGCCAAGGCCGCAGATCTCCTCCGCCTCGGCCGCCTGGCCGCACTCGAGCTTGCCTCCTTCCGGCCCGCCTCCCGCCTTGCCCTCCTCAAGGCCTGACTCTCCTCCTCCAGCTCCAGAGTCACGCTGTCACTGATCCACACTGAAAGGGGCTCGATCCGATCTAGGGTTGACTTCTCCCGATTCTCGTCTAAGTCATTTACCTGTGATAATTTTGTTGCATTTTCATCATGCCATAACTTTGCACCAGGTCCGCTTTGGGCGATAGCATAATGAATTGTTCGCCGATGAGTATCTTTCATTTCATTCATTGCATCATTTTCATTTGAGCTCATATTGTTAGAAATGCTGTTGGAAGAGGGCTATGTGATGTTAGTTTCGCTTTCAATGTAACATGCACTTTTATCATTTTTTCCATGATTGATGTGTGCCCCTATGATCTTGAGTCCTACATGTGTTTTGTAATATGCCATGCCATATTTACAGGGTGTATGCCATGTATTTTTGTGATCTCTGGTGACTAGCACAAGCATGCAAACTAGGCTTCATGATGTTGCTAATTTCAGCCCCTGCTTTTGTGATATTTTATGCCATGTAAACTTGATGCTACCGAGATCCTTGCATATTTTGAGATACTTCAGAAGGATGTTTTGAGCATATGGTTATGCCCTATCCATCCATGCCTTTGTTTGCAATTATGGAGTGCCATAGCTTCAGTCAATCGAGCTCTACTTTGCTATAAAATGTTTCCGCAGATTGTTTACATGTTCTTCAATTTTGCCAAGGTTGTTGTGGTTGATCCGTGGATGCCATGATGTTGTTCTTGCCATGTATAGCTTCTATGCCATGTCTTCTTGATGTATGTATGCTTAATTTATCATGTAATGCTCTGTAGTGAGTGCATCGAGCTCGCGAAGATGCCTACTTAATTCTGTCAATGACATGCCCAGTTTGCTGAATCTGTTAACGAAACTTGCTATGTTTACGTGGGTGCCATCATATCTTCTGATCCTGTTTGGCTCATGGTCAGTAAGGGACTTTTGTTTTATGCTTTGAGTAGATTCATGCCATGCCTTGATTTTATATTATAAGTTCCTGTAACATGTTGTTGCTTGCTCTGAACATTGCTTCCTGATGCTGATTCTCGCCAGTTTTTCACTAAGTCTGGAAGTTTATATTTTTGCACTTTTGACATGCTTGTTTGGACCTGTTATGATGTGATTTAGCCGTAGCTCAGTGTTCATCTTTTGTCAAGAATCTTGAGTAGATCATGCCATATGATTTTGGTACGTTTGGTGCAGTAGCTTAATTTCTTGTTGCTTGCTATGTGGCATCATGCTGTTTATGGCGATTTGTGCCATTCTTGTTTTGCTTGTCATTTGCAAACTGCATCCGATTCGTGATCTTTATATCGATTTCAACCGAAATCATCTCATTTTCCATGCATGTTGTTTTCCAAGTTGATGCCTGGTTCATCTTTTCCTTCCGAGCACGATATGCATTGCATATCACATCTCGCATATCATGCCATGTATTGCATCATGTTGCTGTGCATTGCACCGATTTATTGTGGTTCCATTGTTTGTGTTCTTGCTTGGGTAGAGCCGAGACAGTGAACGAGGAACCTATTGAGAACGCTATTGGATCAAGCTTTGACAACTCGAGAACTTTGCGTGCAAGATGACCATACCGGAATCACTTCTATCTTTGCTTGCTGGATGCTCGCTTTTGCTATGCCTATGCTACGATGCCATCACTTGCTATATCATGCCACCCATATTGCCATGTCAAACCTCTAACCATCCTTTCCTAGCAAACCGTTGATTGGCTATGTTACCGCTTTGCTCAGCCCCTCTATAGCGCTGTTAGTTGCAGGTGAAGATGAAGGTTGTTCCTTGTTGAACATGGAGATGTTGTTCCTTGTTGAACATGTTTACTTGTTGGGATATCACAATATATCTGCTATAATTAATGCATCTATATACTTGGTAAAGGGTGGAAGACCTGCCTTATGCCTGGTGTTTTGTTCCACCTTGCCGCTTCTATTTCCGCTACATCGGGTTATGTTCCTTGATTTCACGCTCACACGGTTGGGTGATTTATGGGACCCCATTGATGTTCGCTTGAATAAGACTCTCCAAAGAAGGCCCAACTTTGGTGTTACCATTTGCCACCTAGTTTTTTCCCGGGTTTCATGAGTTCGATCTTTTATTTTAACTCCCCGACCGTGCTCCTTCGAGTGTGGCCCGGTCTGACACTGGGCCACCTACACGGGAAACTCGAGGCTTGATTTACTCAGAGCTAGTCTCATCCTCCTCAGAACGAGATATGTGCAGCTCCTATCAGGATTTGTCGGCACAATCGGGCGGCTTTTGCTGGTCTTGTTTTATTGCTGTCGAAATGTCTTGTAGTCCGGATTCGAGATCGATCGGTCTTCCCGTGAGAAGGAATATCCTTCGCTGACCGTGAGAGCTTATAATGGGTTGTTGGGACAACCGTGGTATTATCTTTGGAAAGCCGTGCTCGCGTTATGAGGCAGATGGGAATTTGTTAATGTCTGGTTGTAGAAAACCCGGTTGACCTTGATTAAACACATCAACCGCGGTGTAACCGGATGGTCTCTTCTCATGGAGTCCGGACGTGAACATGTTGGAGTTATGTTTGACGAAGTAGTTCAGATCACTTCTTGATCGCTACTAGCTTCAACGCATCGCGTTTTGCTTCTCTTCGCCTTCTTTTATGTATGTAGCCACCATACATGCTAGTCTCTTGCCAACTCCACCTCACAACTCTGTCCTTCCTATAAGCTTAAATAGTCTTGATCTCATGGTGTGAGATTGCTGAGTCCCCGTGACTCACAGATTCTACCAAACAGTTGCAGGTGCCGACAATGCTGCTGGGCAGGTGACGAACCGAGCTCAAGTGGGAGTTCACGAGGAACGTGGTTTGCATTATGTGTCTTTCCTCGATGATCAGTAGTGGAGCCTGCTGGGACGATCGGGGATCTGCTTAGCTTTTGGGGTAGTCTTTATTTTGGTTCCGTGTTGGACCTTGAGTGTATTCTTGATGATGGATGTTTATTTATGTATTGTGTGAATGCTAATCGTAAGCCAACTATGTATCTCTTTTCCTTATGTATTACATGGGTTGTGTGAAGATTACCTCACTTGCACATTGCTTTCAATGCGGTTATGCTCTAAGTCGCTTCTCGACACGTGGTTGATATAGCCATCGAGGGCGTTATAACACGGAGGATCAACTGAAGCCGCCCAAGAAGTACAAGATATCTGACAACCGATGGTCATTTCAGTTTAAAGATGATTCGCTGGAAGAAGTGCAGCTGCAACAAATGTAAGACTCAAGACTTTGGAAAACTCAAGATTTATTTGACCCTTAGAAGACCAAAACCCTGTTATATACTTAATACGTAGATGCGATTTGTTGTGAGCTGTCATTTGTTTGATGTTTTTCACAGCCACAAAATAAAACCTGTTTCTTCAAAACTATTGTTTGTATTATGTGTATCCCCTCATCTTCCGTGATCTCATCCCAAAAACACTTGGACCCAATAGATGATGAATGAATATGGACGGTATTTCCAAGATTGATGACACAGCCAGAGGTAGTACAGTGGATACGGAACATGGAAGATCGCATGAAGGAGCACTATATGAAGGAGAGATATATCTATACACCCTCACGACGGATCACACAAGGTGCTGCAAATGGCTAGAGATACATCAAGCCATACAAGGATGGAATGGAGTTAATGCTTGGGAAGAATTGACCATCTTACCGAGGTCTCGCTTATCCCAGGAAGCCCTTGACAGTAAATGAAGCAAACTGCAAAAGATATGTGAGAAATAGGACACACCTGTGAGGAACACAAGGATGGATGCCCACATTGTGAGGAGAATCATTCAGCCGGAATGCCCGACTGGGAAGTTAGTTGTTTCCTGTGAAGGAACTACACTACCCTGGTCATCACATTTATCGCAGGTACAAGAAATTACCAAGCAGTGCAAAAGAAGCTCTAGGGAAAGTTTAGAGGAACCCGATGAAGGAAGTTATTGAAGACCCTGATGGTGAAGGCCTAAACAAATTTTTCGCCCAAGCCTGTTATTCATGTGGAGAAGAAGGCATTTTCCAAGATTGCACCAAGAAAGAGAAGAATATCTCGTAGACTTCCCACAAAGCAGTAAGTGAAGTTTGACCCTCGTGAAATAGAAGCTCCGGTCACACGTGAGAATCTAGTAAGAGAAAGCGAAGGCATCCCTGCACCAACCTACTTGCAGAGAAGGAGACCTGAGTCACATCACTTATTACAGGTGCAAGGATTTAGGCTCACGCTTGTAATAAATGTCCAGAGAAGAAGCCAGAAACCCAAAGAGTTGACACCATCTCAAAGAAGTGCAAAGACTTGTTAGAACGCTGCGTAAAATATAAAATTTTCTCACGGTTTCACCAAGATCCATCTATGAGTTCATCTAGCAACGAGTCATGGGAGAGTGATTGCATCTACATACCACTTGTAGATCGCAAGTGAAGCGCTCAATGGAACGGGATGATGGAGTCGTATCACCGTGATTCGATCACCGATGACCTAGTGCTGAACGGACAGCACCTCCGCTGCTCAACACACGCACGGAGCGGATGACGCCTCCTCTGATCCCAGCAAGGGGAAGGAGAGGTTGATGATGATCCAGCAGCACGATGGCGTGTGGTGGATGCAGAAACTCCTGCAGGCTTAAGCAACCACGGGAGGAGGAGAGGTGTTGCAGGAGGAGGGAGGCCAGGTTTGGTGCGGCCCCCTCCCTCCCTCCCTATATAGGTGCAAGAGGAGGCAGCTCGGCCCTTCCTCCAAGGAAGGGTGCGGTTAAGAGGGGAGGAGTCCATCTCCCCAAGGCACCCCTGAGGTGCCCCTTTAGGACTCTCCCCTTTCATATCTTGGCGATGGGCCTTTAGCTGGTGCCTTGCCCATATAGGCCAAGGCGCACCCCCTACAGCCCATGTGGCCCCCCGGCAGGGTCCCCCGTGGACCCCTCGACTTTCGCACTCCCTGCATAATACCGATAACGCTGTAAACTTTTCCAGCAACCAAATAAGACTTCCTATATATAAATTTACCTGACCATTCCGAACTCCTCGTGACGTCCGGATCTCATCCGACTAACATTCGGTTTGCTGCATACTCATATTCATACAACCCTAGCGCCACCGAACCTTATGTAGACCCCACGGTTCGGGAGACATGCGACATGACCGAGACGACTCTCGGGCAATAACAACTGGATCGATACCCATGTTGGTCTACATGCTCCTCGATGATATCATCGATGAACCACGATGTCGAGGATTCAATCAACCCCAGATACTATTCCCTTTGTCAATCGGTATTTACTTGCCCGAGATTCGATCGTCGTATCCCAATACTCGCTCAATCTCGCTATGCAAGTCACTTTACTGCACAGAATGCATGATCCCGTGACCAAACACTTGGTCACTTTGAGCTCATTATGATGATGCACTACCGAAGTGGGCCCATGATACCCTCCGCCATACGGAGGACAAACTAGCCTCGATCCGTGTCAACCCAAAGACACTTTTGAGATACCTGTAATGCACCTTTATAGTCATCACCCACGCGCAGACGCTTGGTACACCCAAAGCACTTCCACGGTATCCGGAGTTACACGATCTCATGGTCTAAGGAAGAGATACTTGACATTGGAAAAGCTCTAGCAAAACGAACTACACGATCTTGTGCTATGCTTAGGATTGTCTTGTCCATCACATCATTCTCCTAATGATGTGATCCCGTTATCAATGACATCCAATGTCCATAGTCAGAAACCATGACTATCTGTTGATCAACGAGCTAGTCAACTAGAGGCTCACTAGGGACATATTGTGGTCTATGTATTCACACGCGTATTACATTTCCGGATAATACAATTATAGCATGAATAAAAGACAATTATCATGAACAAGGAAATATAATAATAATACTTTTATTATTGCCTCTAGGCATATTTCCAACAGTCTCCCACTTGCACTAGAGTCAATAATCTAGTTACATTGTGATGAATCGAACACCCATAGAGTTCTCGTGTTGATCATGTTTTGCTCGCAGAAGAGGTTTAGTCAACGGATTCGACATTCAGATCCGTATGCACTTTGCAAATTTCTATGTCCCCATCTTGAACATTTTCACGAATGGAGTTGAAGCGACGCTTGATGTGCCTGGTCTTCTTGTGAAACCTGGGCCTTGGCAAGTGCAATAGCTCCAAAGGTTGTCAGAAGAGTTTGATCGGCCCGACGCATTGGGTATGACTCTAGGTCGGTGATGAACTCCTTCACCCAAATTGCTTCATGTGCTGCCCGAGGCTGCCATGTACTCCGCTTCACATGTAGATCCCGCCACGACGCCTGCTTTGCAGCTGCACCATTACGCTCCACCATTTAACATATATACACGATCCCGTTTGTGACTTTGAGTCATCCAGATCTGGTCGGGTTAGCATCGACGTAACCTTTACGATTTGAGCTCTTCGTCACCATAAACGAGAAACATGTCCTTGTCCTTTCGTACTTCAGGATATTCTTGACCATGTCCAGTGTTCCTGTCGGATTACTTTGGTACCTTCCTACCAAACTTACGGCAAGGTTTACATCAGGTCCGGTACATGCATGGCATACATAATAGATCCTATGGCTGAGGCATAGGGATGACACTCATCTCTTCTTTATCTTTTGTCAGGTCGGGCATTGAGCCGAGCTCAATTTCACACCTTGCAAACAGGCAAGAACCCTTTCTTGACTGATCCATTTTGAACTTCTTCAAATCTTATCAAGGTATGTGCTTTTGAAAGACCTATGAGGCGCCTCGATCTATCCCTATAGATTTTGATGCCTAATATAAGCAGCTTCTCCAAGGTCCTTCATTGAAAAACTCTTATTCAAGTAGGCCTTAATGTTGTCCAAAGTTCTATATCATTTCCCATCAAAAGTATGTCATCTACATATAATATGAGAAATGCTACAGCTCCCACTCACTTTCTTGTAAACGCAGGCTTCTCCATAAGTCTCAAGATAAACCCAAACGCTTTGATCATCTCATCAAAGCGTAATGTTCCAACTCCAGATGCTTGCACCAGCCCATAAATGGATCGCTGGAGCTTGCATACCTTGTTAGCATTCTTAGGATCGACAAAACCTTCCGCTGCATCATATACAGCTCTTCCTTAAGATAACCGCTATGAATGCTTGACGTCCATCTGCCATATCTCATAATCATAGTATGCGGCATTGCTAACATGATTCGGACGGACTTAAGCTTCGCCACGAGAGAAAGTCTCATCGTAGTCAATCCCTTGAACTTGTCGATAACCCTTAGCGACAAGTCGAGCTTTATAGATGGTAACATTACCATCCGCCCTGCCTTCTTCTTAAAGATCCATTTGTTTTCATCGTCACGATCATCGGGCAAGTCTGTCAAAGTCCATACTTTGTTTTCATACATGGATCCTATCTCGATTGCATGGCTTCAAGCCATTTGTTGGAATCTGGCCCGCCATCGCTTCTTCATAGTTCAAGGTTCACCGTTGTCAACAACATGATTTCCGTGACAGGTTGCATACCACTGTGCGGAACGTGTCCTAGTGGACCCAAGTTCAGAGCAACTTGATCCAAGTACCTTGATCATCATCATTAATTTCTCCAATGTGTAGGCACCACAGAACATTTTCCCGAGCTGCACTACTTTCCCGTTCAAGAGGTAGTACTTCATCGAAGTTCTACTTTCTCCCACTTACTCCTTTCGAGAGAAACTTTTTCCAGAAAGGATCCGTTTGGCAACAAAGATCTTGCCTCGGATCTAAGGTAGAAGGTATACCCAATGGTTTTTAGGGTATCCTATGAAGACGATTTTTCCGACTTGGGTTCGAGCTTTTCAGTTGAAGTTTGACATAAGCATCGATCCCCAAACTTTTAGAAACGACAGCTTAGGTTTCTTCCCAAACCATAATTCATACGTGTCGCCTCAACGGATTTAGACGGTGCCCTATTTAAAGTGAATGTAGCTGTCTCTAGAGCGTATCCCCAAAATGATAGCGGTAAATCAGTAAGAGACATCATAGATCGCACATATCATAATAAGAGTGCGATTGACGCTCGACACCGTTACACCGAGGTGTTCCAGGGCGCGGAGTTGTGAAACGATTCCACATTTCCTTAAGTGTGTACCAAATTCGTGACTTAAATATTCTCCTCCACGATCTGATCAAGAATTTTATCTTTCGGTCACGTTGATTCTCTACTTCATTCTGAAATTCCTTGAACTTTTCAAAGGTCTCGATTTGTGTTTCATCAAGTAGACATACCCATATCTACTCAAGTCATCGAGAGAGTGAGAACATAACGATATCCTCCATGAGCCTCAACACTCATTGGACCGCATACATCGGTATGTATGATTTCCAATAAGTTGGTTGCTCGCCCATTGTTCCGAGAACGGAGTCTTGGTCATCTTGCCCATGAGGCATGGTTCTATGTCAAATGATTCATAATCGAGAGACTCTAAAAGTCCATCAGATGGAGCTTCTTCATGCTTGACACCAATGTGACTACATGCAGTGCCACAAGTATGTGGGACTATCGTTATCAACTTTACATCTTTTGGTATTCACACTATGAACATGTAACATTACGCTCGAGATTCATTAAGAATAAACCATTGACCATCGGAGCATGACCATAAAACATTTCTCTCATATAAATAGAACAACCATTATTCTCGGATTTAAATGAGTAGCCATCTCAGATAAACGAGATCCTGATACAATGTTCATGCTCAAACTTGGCACTAAATAACAATTATTGAGGTTTAAAACTAACTCGTAGGTAAATGTAGAGGTAGGTGTCACGGCCATCACATCGACCTTGGAACCATTCCGACGCCAGCATCGTCACCTCTCGTTCTTTTCTCCGCTTATTCCGCAGCTCCTCTGTGAGTTACATATATGAGCAACGCACCGTATCAAATACCCAGAGTTACTACGAGTACTGGTAAGGTACACATCAATTATGTATATCAAATATACCTTTAGTGTTGCCGCCTTCTTGTCCGCTAAGTATTTGGGGCAGTTCCGCCTAAAGGATCCTTCCTTTGCAATAAAAGCACTCAGTCTTGGGTCCATTCTTTGACTTCTTCCCAAGAATCGCTTACCGGGCGCCGCAACATCCTTGCCGCCCTTCAAGTTCTTCTTCTTTCCTTGCCCTTCTTGAACTTAGTGGTTTTATTGACCATCAACACTTGATGCTCCTTCTGATTTCTACCTGCTGACTTCAGATTGAAAATACTTCGGAATAGTTTTCACCATCCTGCATAAGTTCATCACAAAGCTCTTGTAGCTTGGTGGGAGCGATCAAGGATTCTATCAATGACCGTCTGGAGGTTAATGTCCACCTGGGACAGCGGGTGCAACCTGTACATTTTGAGTATGTGCTCACCGATAACTATTTTCCTCCATCTTACAACTATAGAACTTGTCGGAGACTTCATTCTCGACCCGCATGAGCTTGGCATTTTCAGCTCCTCTAACATCTCATATGCTCCGTGTTGCTCAAAACGCTTTTGGAGCCCCGGTTCTAAGCTGTAAAGCATGCCGACCGAACGAGGGAGTAATCATCAAGACGAGACTGCCAAGCATTCATAATGTCTTGGTTCTTCGATGGGTATCACCAGCGTGCTTCTAGGACATATTGTTTCTTGGCTATGAGGATGATCTCGGTTCCGGACCCAGTCCGAATAGTTGCTGCCATCATCTTTCAGCTTGGTTTTCTAGGAACGCGCAAGTTCATGGTGACATGAGTGGCCATTTGATCTACAAGACATTTTGCAAAGATTTTAGACTATTGTTCATGATAATAAAGTTCATCTAATCAAATTATTTAATGAACTCCCACCAGATTTGACATCCCTCTAGTCATCTAAGTTACATGATCCGAAGTCGACTAGGCCGTGTCCGATCATCACGTGAGACGGACTAGTCATCGCCGGTGAACATCTCCATGTTGATCGTATCTTCCATACGACTCATGTTCGACCTTTCGGTCTTTGTGTTCCGAGGCCATGTCTGTACATGCTAGGCTCGCTGTTAACCTAAGTGTATGGTGTAAAACTGTCTTACACCCGCTTGTATGTGAACGGATCTATCACACCCGATCATCACGTGGTGTCAAACGATTTAACTTTAGCAACGGTGCACGCTAGGGAGAACACTTTCTTGAAATTGTTATGAGGGATCATCTTATTTACTACCGTTGTTCTAAGTAAACAAGATGCATAAACATAATAAACATCACATGCAATTATATAGTAGTGACATGATATGGCCAATATCATATATCCTTTGATCTCCATCTTCGGGCTCCATGATCATCCTGTCACCGCATGACACCATGATCTCCATCATATCTTCATGAAGTTTTCACGCCAACGACTACTTCTACTTCTATGGCTAACGCGTTTAGCAATAAAGTAAAGTAATTTACATATGCTCTTCAATGACACGCAGGTCATACAAAAATAAAGACAACTCCTATGGTTCTCGCCGTTGTCATACTCATCGATGCAAGTCGTGATTCCTATTACAAGAACATGATCTCATACATCACATATATCATTCATCATTCATCACAACTTTGGCCATATCATCATTAAACACTTGCTGCAAAAACAAGTTAGACGCCCTCTAATTGTTGTTGCAAGTTTTACGTGGCTGCAATAGGGTTCTAGCAAGAACGTTTTCTTACCTACGGAAAGCCACAACGTGATTTGTCAACTTCTATTTACCCTTCATAAGGACCCTTTTCATCGAATCCGCCCAACTAAAGTGGAGAGACAGACACCCGCTAGCCACCTTATGCAACTAGTGCATGTCACCGGTGGAACCGTCTCACGAAACGTATGTGTAAGGTCGGTCCGGCCGCTTCATCCCACAATGCCGCTGAAGCAAGATAAGACTAGTAGCGGCAAGAAAGTTGACAACATCTAGCCCACAACAAATTGTGTTCTACTCTGCAATAGAGAACTACGATAGACCTAGCTCATGATGCCACTGTTGAACGTTGCAAAAATTAAAAATTTCCTACGGTTTACCAAGATCCATCTATGAGTTCATTAGCAACAAGTCATGGGAGAGTGATTGCATCTACATACCACTTGTAGATCGCGGGAAGCGCTTAATGGAACGGGATGATTGGAGTCGACGCCATGATTCAGATCACCGATGACCTAGTGTTGAACGGACAGCACCTGCTAACACACGGATGGAGCGGATGCGCTCCTCCTTCTTGATCCAGAAGGGGAAGGAGAGGTTGATGATGATCCAGCAGCACGACGGCTGGTGGTGGATGCAGCGAACTCGCAGGCTTCAAGCAACTACGGGAGGAGGAGGAGGTGTTGCAGGAGGAGGGAGGCGCGGCTTATGGGTGCGGCCACCCTCCTCCCTCCCTTTATATAGGTGCAAGAGAGGGGAGGGCGAGCCTGCCCCTTCCTCCAAGGAAGGGGTGGCAAGGGGAGGAGTCCATCCTCCCAAGGCACCCTGAGGTGCCTTCCCTTTAGGACTCTCCCTTTCTTATATCTTGGCTCATGGGCATCTTGGGCTGGTGCCTTGGCCCATAGGCCAAGGCGCACCCCACAGCCCATGTGGCCCCCGGGCAGGTGGACCCCTGTGGACCCTCGACCTTTCGCACTCCGCAAATACCGATAACGTAAACTTTTCCCCACCAAAATAAGACTTCCTATATAAATCTTTACCTCGGACCATTCCGAACTCCTCGTGACTTCGGGATCTCATCCGACTCAACAACATTCGGTTTGCTGCATACTCATATTCATACAACCCTAGGCACCAACCTTATGTGTAGACCCTACGGGTTCGGGAGACATGGCATGACCGAGACGGTCTCGGGCAATAACCAACAGCGGATCTGGATACCCATGTTGGTCCCACATGCCCTCGAGATATCATCGGATGAACCACGATGTCGAGGATTCAATCAACCCGATACTATTCCCTTTGTCAATCGGTATTTTACTTGCCCGAGATTCGATCGCGGTATCCCAATACCTCGCTCAATCTTGTTGCCGGCAAGTCACTTTACTCGATCGTAATGATGATCCCGTGACCAAACACTTGGTCACTTTGAGCTCATTATGATGATGCACTACCGAAAGTGGGCCCAGGATACCCTCCGCCAACGGAGGACAAACCACCTCGATCCGT
>JAHIAM010007910.1:0-12986 GCA_021605205.1 Aegilops longissima | reverse complement strand
ACACCGATGAACTAGGTTTAAAAAGAAACCTAAGTGTCGTTTAAAGTTTGAGTTGTGATGCTTATGTGAAAAGGTTTCACCGATAAGCTCGAACCCAAATCGGAGAAGTGCGCCTTCATAGAATACCCAAAGGCCTATTGGGTACACCTTCTATCACGATCCAAGGCAAGTTTTTCAAGATGGATCCTTTCTAGAGAAGAAGTTTCCTAAAGAAGTGAGGAGGAAAGTAGAACTTGATGAGGTAATTGTACCTTCTCCCTTATTGGAAAGTAGTTCATCAGAAATCAGTTCCAAAGATTCCTACACCAATTAGTGAGGAAGTTAATGATGATGATCATGAAACTTCAATCAAGTTGCTACCAAACCTCGAGGTCTTCCGAGTAAGATCCGCACCAGAGTGGTGTAATCATGTTCGGAAGTCATGTTACTAGACCATGATGAACCTAAACTATGAGGAAGGTGATGAGCCCAGATTCCGAAATGGTTTGAGACCATGAAATCTGAGATGGATCCATGTATGAGAACAAAGTATGGATTTTTGTTGACTTGTCGATGATCGGCAAGCCATTAAATAAATGGATCTTCAAGAGGAAGAGGACACGATGTAGTGTTACTATTCCAAAGCTCGACTTGTCCAAAAAGGTTTTTGACAAGTTCAAGGTGTTGACTACAATGAGATTTTCTCAACCTTAACGATGCTTAAGTCGTCTAATCATGTTAGCAATTGCCACATTTTATGAAATCGCAAATGGATGTCAAAACTACATTCTTTAATGGATTTATTAAAGAAGAGTTGTATATGATGCAACCGAAGTTTTTGTCAATCCTAAAGGAGCTAAAAATGTGCAACCCAGCATCCATCTATGGACCGGGCAAGCATCTCGAGTTGAATAAACGCTTGATAGTGTGATCAAAGATATAGTTTTATCAATTTTTGGAAGCCTATTTACAAGAAAGTGAGGGAGCACAAGATTTTGATAAGTATATGTGAATGACATATTGTTGATCGGAAATAATTAGAATTATTCTCAAAGCATAAAGGAGTGTTTGAAAAGAGTTTTTCAAAGAAAGACCTCGGAAGTTTAATATTGAGCATCAAGATCTATAGAGATAGATCAAGACGCTTGATAAGTTTTTCAATGAATACATACCTTGACAAGATTTTGAAGTAGTTCAAAATGGAATCAAAGAAAGAGTTCTTGCTGTTACAAGGTGGAATTGAGTAAGACTCAAACCCACCACGGAAGAAGATAGAAAGAGAATGAAAGTCATTCCTATGCATCGCCATAGGTTCTATAAAGTATGTCATGTTGTACTGATCTAATACCCTACCACTAAATTGGCAAGGAGTGCAATAGTGATCTAGGAGTAATCAATGGACAATGGTCAAATTATCCTTAGTAGAATAAGGATATGTTTTCGATTATGGAGTGAAAAAGTTCCGAAGGGTTACTCGATCAAGTTTTCACTGATCTAGATGACTCTAAGTCTCAACTAGATACATATTGAAAGTGGGAGCAATTAGCTAAGTAGTCGCAAGCATTGTAACATAGAATTTGAAAATACATACGGTCGTAATCCTGACTGCTTCTCTCACAAGCAAAACATGATCATACCTTAGTACTTTTGGGTGTTAATCACATAGCGATGTGAACTAGATTATTGACTCTAGTAAACCTTTGGGTGTTGGTCACATGACGATGTGAACTATGGGTTTAATCACAAATATGTGAATATTGGTGTTGAATCACATGATGATGTGAACTAGATTATTGACTCTAGTGCAAGTGGGAATGAAGGAAATATGCCCTAGAGGCAATAATAAAAGTTATTTTTATTTCCTTATATCATGATAAATGTTTATTATTCATGCTAGAATTGTATTAACCGGAAACATAATACATGTGGAATATATAGACAAACAAGATGTCACTAGTATTTATTTTGACTAGCTTGTTAATCAAAGATGGTTATGTTTCCTAACCATGAACAAGGAGTTGTTATTTGATTAACAAGGTCACATCATTAGTTGAATGATCTGATTGACATGACCCATTCCGTTAGCTTAACCTTGATCGCTTAGTATGTTAATGCTTTTTTCATGACCCATACATGTTCCTATAACTATGAGATTATGCAACCCCCACGGAGGAACACTTTGGTACTAAAACGCACAACGAATCGGGTGATTATAAAGGAGTACTACAGTGTTCCAAAGGTACTTGTTGGGTTGGCGATTTCGAGATTAGGTTTTGTCATCCGATTGTCGGAGAGGTATCTCCGCCTTCTAATGCACATCACTTAAGCCTTTAAGCATTACAACTAATGAGTTAGTTGTGAGATGATGTATTACGAACAGTAAAGAGATTACCGAACAGATTGAACTAGGTATTGATACCGACGATCAATCTCGAAGTAACATACCGATGACAAAGGGAACAACGATGTGTTATCGGTTTGACCGATAAAGATCTTCGAGAATATGTAGGAGCCAATTGGGCATCCAGGTTCCGCTTATTGGTTATTGACCAAGAATAGTTCTAGGTCATGTCTACATAGTTCTAACCCGAGGGTCCGCACGCTAAGGTTTCGGGATGCTATATTATGAGTTTATGAGTTTTGATGTACCGAAGGAGTTCGAGTCCGGATGAGATCGACATGACGAGGAGTCTCAAATGGTCGAGACGAAAGATCGATATATTGGACGACTATATTCGAGTTCGAAAGGTTCCAATGATTCGGCGAGTACCGGAGAGTTAGGGAATTCCCGGGGAAGTATTGGGCCTTATTCCCTGGGAAAGAGAGAGGGCTGCCTAGGGCAGGCGCGCTTCTCGGCCTAGTCCGAATTGGACTAGGGAGGGGGCCGACCTTCTTCTCCTCCCCTTCCTTCTCCTTTCCTACTAGAAAGGAGGAGTCCACTCCCGGGGTAGGACCCCCTGGGCGCCTCCCAGGCCCCACCTCCTCCCCTCTCTTTATATACGGGGGCACCCCAACACAAGTTGATCACGGATCTTGCCTTAGCTGGTGGGTGCCCCTTCCACCATATTCCACTTGTATATCGTCATGAGCTTAGGGAAGCCCGCCCGAGAAGTCATATCGTCGAGCTTAGGCGCCCCCGCCGGTGGAGCATCAACATCGCACCACGCCGTTGGGGACGGAACTCATCCCGACACTTTGCTGGATCGGAGTCCGGGATGCATCGATGAACGTGAAACTCGGAGGTGCCGGACGCTCGGTGCTTGGATCGGTCGGATCGTGGAGACGACGATACATCAACCGCGTTGTTATAACGCCCGCCGGGTTCACGAGGGTACGGGACGGAATCTCCTCCCCTATGCCATCACCATGGTCTTTGCGTGAGAGGAAATTTTGAAATTACCGCCCCCAACAATTTCAACATATGAAAGTTGCACCCGTCCTAGATTTCCAAACCGATACACGCCTGCTTCCAAACGGTTCAAAAATGGAGCGAAACAGACAAATTTGAAAACAAAACAGAATTTATGATTTAATAAATTTGGCTGCTCTTAAACCGTAAGGAATTAGAGAAAATTTATATATGAAAAAGATGCGCCGATGATACTATCCAACGGCGATGCTTGCTTCATTCCGACGAGCGGTTTAGAAGAAATCACGAAAAGGCCGTCCACTCCCGGGGGCCGCACATTTTCAAACTGCTCTTAAACCGGAATTTTAAAAGTGTTCAATATGTGGGCGCCTTAATCCAAGCTTTTCAACGGTTATTACACGCCTCATTCCATAAACGGTTAAAAATTAGAGCAAAAACAGTACCAAAAAATAACGGGCAGTTTTTTTCGCGGGTTCACTCGTATACCAGCAACTTGGTTCAAAGAATGACGCACTTGGTGAACGGCGGTATGGGTGGTATTATTCTTATTGGAAATAGACCCTCTGAATATATACCGAGGTGGAATAAATTATTTTTCACCCGAGGTAATCACGACGCTTTGTAAATAAATTAAAATTTAGTTACATTCTTATTGATTCACTACCCAAATTTGGTAAGAAAATAAAATGTAGGCATAAGACAAGAAAATTGTAGTTTATGTATATTTACACTATGTTTTTACGCTTGTAAATTTACATAAATAAAATATTTTTACGGCAATATATGTTTTTTACCCTCTTTTTACATCGAAATAAGAAAAAATTACAACGAAATTACGGCATTGATGGAAAATAGAGGGGGTGAAGAATAACTATTCTCACCCTATATATAAAATCCCGGATTAGAATAGTTATTTGGATCAACCCTTATATTGCCAGGGCCCTCCAACTTCCCCGAACCCGTTTCGCCCGACAGATCCCACCCATCCGGAGGCCTCCCCGAAGATCCACCCATCCCATCCCGAGCCCCGCCCCCTCGACCCCGACTTCCATGTGGTGCCCGATTCGCCGGATCCCCGCCCCCAACCCGCCTCCACCTTCCGCCGCCGATCCGGATCCCTCCGCTCGATCGGGTCGACCGATCCGCCACCACCCTCCATCCCACCTCCCCGCCACCCGGGCGGGCGAAGGGCGACGACGGACCCGGAGGAGCCCGGCCCGGACGCCGGGTCGCCATGGACTTCCGGTCGATCCTCCTTCCATCTTCACCGCCGACGAAGGGAGAGATGACCCCGACGGAAAACGGCGAACGGCGCAACGGGAACCCAGGGGGCGGCATCGGGCGGCGCCTTCAAACCAAAGAGCGGGAACTTCCCGCGACTTGTCGCCTTCTTCTTCAATCGCCCCTTGCCCGACCTTCTTGCCTTGGATGAACTTCGCCCTTTATGCAAGACATGGATTGCCATGTTCCTCTCCAGCCTCCCAAATTGCTCAAGGTGGCCATCACCCGGAAAAGGTTGGAATTCTAGGGGTATGGTTGAACTTCTTCCTCCGCTTGTTATTTTCTTACTACCATGTGAAGTCTGGGTGTAGCATCACCGGCTACAAAGGCTTTTTCAAAATCTCCGCCACATGCATGTGAAGTTGGTAGTCCCGAGCATCACCAAAGCCAAATAGTAAACCGCCACATCCATGAAGTTCGTAGTCCGTGAGCATCACTAGGCTATAAAAGCATTTTAAAATTCCCCCACATGCATGTGAAGTTTGGTATCGAGAGCCCCGCCAAAGATAGTAAAATGCCGCCACATCCATGTGGTTCTGGTGTGTAGCATCAGGGTTACAAAATCTTTTTAAAATCTGCCCGCCACATGCATGTGAAGTTGTAGTCCTGAGCATCAAAGGCCAAAGATAGTAGTAAATCCCCGCTACATCCATGTGAAGTTCGGGGTGGCATCATCCAAAAAAAAAGTTGGTTTGTTTGAACTTCATGAAAAGCCATGTGAAGTTCAGTAATAATGCTAAGTTCAGTAGAAAGGTATAGGCGATGTAACTTGTGTGCTTAAATATTTTTTCTTTATGAAGAAGACGAGAGAGAAAAAGCCTAAGTTCCCAGCAAAGAAGTACTAATCCCAAGCCCGAAATTTGCACCCCCCTCAATGGGTCACCCTCAAACGCACCAACAACATTGCCAACCTACCTGCACAAAAATGGATAACACCAAGCACATGGAGACTTCCAAGATGCCGGGTCAGCCTATCTGACAACTTTGTTCCACCTAATTGGGTGACGGAAATCCCACGCGATTTTTGTATTCACGGAGACTCCCAAGCACCCATGGAGGAGGGGTTAGCTAAGTCCCCGGGTAACCGAGGTTATCATGGTGTTCTTGTCAACGCCAAAAAGCAACTAAACAAGATCCCGTGACAAATCAAACAAGAAACACATAACCGGAGGAGAGTGTCGACACTACCACCTTGGATCCTGGCCAGGTCAAAGGAATTGTACAGACATAAGGTGATGGATTCCAAAAAAAAAGTGCAAACCAATGATCGCAAAACCTCCACAACCACCTCGCAAAAAAGGGCGCAAACAAGAGAGAGGCCATTTCACCCTCCTTCCTCCTCATGATCCACTGATCCTTATGATAACTCCACCGTGCCCCATCCCGAGGGCCGCAGGCTCCAAAGGAGTTGTTCACACCACGTAAGGAAACAAAAATATTTATATACGATCTTGTATTCACTAAAAAAAACATCCTGACATTTTAACAAACTTTTTTTTCAATACATATGACACTTTATGACGAAATGTGAAAACCCGATTACAAGATGTGGGTCACTTCATGACAAAAATCGAAAAATGGGCTTTTCTCCGGCGGGGAGACGAAATGCATGACATTCTTTGGGCCGCCCATGACAAAAACCATGGTAAAGCAGGGGAGGAAATTTGGGAGTTGCCGTTACGGTGGGGTCGGGGCCGAGCGATGCTCGCTTTCCAACGACGCGCGGGTGGAGGCTTTCAATCAACCCGAAGCAACGCAGCACGTATCAACCGAGCGACGATCGATGGGTTAATCAACTCACGGCGATTTCTTCGCATGCCCAATCAAGCCGGCCGACGCTCGATGAATAGGAGCGCTATGGGGGGATGAAAAAGGCGTGGCTTGTCTGATGAACAGGACCCGTGGTGGGAGGGTGGATGAACAGAGACGGTGGAGGGGTGCCCGTGGAGGGGTGGTTGAACAGACCCCTGGTGTGGAGGGGATGAAAAGAAAGGTGGAGGGGTGGTTGAACAAGAGCGGGGAGGGCGCCGTGGAGGCGGATGAACAGGAGCCCGGAGGCCGGAGGAGGGACGGGAGCCCGTGGAGGCCGGAGGAGGTCGACGGTGGAGACGTAAAGATCCGTGGAGTCCGCTTGGGCACGCCACCCCCCCGGCGAACAGACCCCTGCCACCGTGGAGGTCCGTTTCCCGTTTGGGACGCCACCCTCCCATCAACAGACCCTTTTCACCGTAGGAGGTCCGCCCGCGGCGGACGCCCACCCTCCCTATCAACAAACCCCCTTTCACCGGGAGGTCTGTTCTCCGCGGCGGACGCGCACTTTCCGATCAACAGACCGTTTAACGGGCCGGTCAACACAAGGCCGCTTCTCCGTTTCCGATGCCGCCTCGCTTCCATCGTCGTTCCGGCCCGCCTTTTTCACGCTGCCTGCTGTTCCCGGGAACACGACGCATTTGCCCTTTCCGGGAACACGACGATTCCGCTGCCTCCCCATGAACACGGGATGACGCCGCTTTCCGTTCCACCCAGCCATGTAACAGCCTTGCCGCACGTAACGAGTAGGCATTCGGACCCGCCCGATGTAGCATCCTTATTTTCTTTTCACCGCCCCGAGACCGTAATGCTACGGCGCGCCCTTCTACACATGCGGCCACAACAACCACTATGTACGACACGTCCGAAAATGACAACGCCACGCACGCTTCACCGTGGGTCCCACCCCGCACTTCCTGCGCGAAAATGTAGGGGTCCCAAACCGAGGGGCTAATCGCTTTTTTTGCCAGCACTTTTTTGGGAAAGATGTAGCGGTGGGTCCCAAATTAGGGCAATATTTTTTGCCCGGACGACTTCCTTGGATAAGATGTAGCCGGTGGGTCCCAATGTGGGAAACTTTTTTCGTGAAATACGGTGGCCCGTCCGTGGGTCCCCGCGTCAAGTGGAGGAATCATTATTTTGGCAATAAGGAGGCACTTCCTTGCGCGCAGAACCCGCCCTTTCCACGACACCCATCCATGGAAGACGCTCGACCATGTTGACCACGCTGCGTCGAGGGCACCACGGGGGGACGCGGGCCAGGAAGGGACGACTGGAGCCGGGAAGACGCGGGGATGCCCACGCCAAGAGGAGTACGAGGGTTCCCGTTCGCTGCCAGAGGTGTTGCCGAATAAAGGGGTGGGTGAGTAGAGGGATGGCTGCCGGGGGAGAAGGGGGGGGCCCGGCATCACAGCCCCACGGGAGGCGGAGCACGCGCACGCCCCTGGTTTGGGAGGGTGGAGCAAGAAGACCAGAGGTTGAAGAACACCACGGCCTTGGATGAACACGACGGAAAGAGCTAGAATCGTCATATTGATGGACAAAGCCTCGTCCCCCCAACTTGGTAGGCCCAAAGTCAGCCTCCCACTATGTGGGTTCCACCGGGCAGTATTCATTTTTTATGTAAAAGGAGGCACTTCCTTGCATAAGATAGCGATTCCTGCACGCCTTGAGCTTGTGTTGGTTTTCCTCAAGAGGAGAGGGTAATGCACAAAGTTAGGAAGTATTTCCCTGTTTTGAGAACCAAGGTATCAATCCAGAGGAGGCCTCAAAAGTCCCACGCACCTACACAAACAAACGAGAACTCGAACCAACACAATAAAGGGGTTGTCAATCCCTTCACGGCCACTTATGTAAAGTGAGATCGATAAAATAGTATGATAAGATAAATATATTTTGGTATTTTATAATATAGATGCAAAAAGTAAAGATGCAAATAAAAGTAGATTGAAACAAGTATGATAAGAGATAGACCGGGCCATAAGTTTCACTAGTGGCTTCTCTCAAGATAGCATAAGTATTACGGTGGGTGAACAAATTATTCCGAGCAATTGATAGAAAAATAGTTATGAGATTATCTAGGCATGATCATGTATATAGGCATCACGTCCATAACAAGTAGACCGACTCATGCCGCATCTACTACTATTACTCCACATCGACCGCTATCCAAAGATGCATCTAGAGTATTAAGTTCATAAGAATGAGTAACGATTAAGCAAGATGACATGATGTAGAGGGA
Source organism: Aegilops longissima (assembly GCA_021605205.1). NCBI lineage: Eukaryota > Viridiplantae > Streptophyta > Magnoliopsida > Poales > Poaceae > Aegilops > Aegilops longissima. Next base: position 4,305 of record JAHIAM010007910.1, on the reverse strand, counting down.
TAAACTCATGCAATATGATATAAACCCCATCTTGTTACCTCGATGGCAAAATAATACGTGTTGCAACCCTTTCTCCACTTGGTAAGGACCCGCAAGATTGAACCCAAAGCTTTCCCTCCCATGGCAAGAAAGATCAATCTAGTAGGCCAAACTAAACCGAAATTCAAGAGACTTGCAAAGATAAATTAATCATACATAAAAGAATTCAGAGAAGATTCAAATATTATTCATAGATAAACTTGTTCATAAACCCACAATTCATCGGATTCACAAACACACCCAAAAAGAGAATACATCAAATAGATTCCACAAGAGAGGGGAGAACATTGTATTGAGATCCAAAAGAGAGAAGAAGCCATCTATAATAACATGGACCCAGGTCATGGTAAACTTCCCAACTCCGGGGGCAAGAGGGCCCCGGGCCCCCCGAAAAGGCTCCAAGATGGGATCTTGATACGGTATGTGGTTACGGTGGTGGAAATTGGGTTTTGGTGCCCCGGGTTTTGGGGCAGAGGTATAAAGGAAGAAGAAGTACGCGGTTCGCCGAGGGGCCCACGAGAAGGGGGGCACTATAGGGGGGCGCCCCATCCGTGGAGGCTCTGTTTCTTGACTTGCCTCCAAGTTCTCCGGATCACGCTCGTGAGAAAATCACGCCCGGGTTTCATTCCCTTGGCTGCTTGATATTCCTTTTCTTCAAATACTGAAATAGGCAAAAAAAAGAATTTGGGTGGGCCTGTTAGTAGGTTAGTCCCAAAATTATATAAAAGTGGAAAATAAAGCCCAATATGGTCCAAAACAGTAGATAAAGTAGCATGGAGCAATCAAAATTATAAATTGAGACGTTGCATCCCCGCTTAATTCCTCTTTCCCTAGTAGGTAAATGATAAAAGAAATTTTGATGGAGGATACTTTGGCATAATTTCAATGTAAATCCTCTTAATTGTTATGAATATTCAGATCCAAAGATTCAAGACAAAAGTTCATATTGACAAAAAATAATAATACTTCAAGCATACTAACTAAGCAATTATTCTTTAAATAACATGGCCAAAGAAAGTTATCCCTACAAAATCATATAGTCCTATGCTCCATCTTCCCACACAAAATATTTAAATCATGCACAACCCCGATGACAAGCCAAGCAATTGTTTCATACTTTAACATTTTCAAAACTTTTTCAATCTTCACCAATATGAGCGTGGATGGATATAGCACTATTTGGAATAGAATGGTTTGTGGAAAGACAAAAAGAGGGAAGATAGTCTCACATCAACTAGGGGATCAACGGCTATGGAGATGCCCATCAATAGATATCAATGTGAGTGAGTAGGGATTGCCAAACGGATCACTAGAGCTATAAGTATATGAAAGCTCAACAAAGAAACTAAGTGGGTGTGCATCCAACTCGCTTGCTCACGAAACCTAGGCATTTGAGGAAGCCCATCATTGGAATATAAACCAAGTTCTATAATAAAAATTCACTAGTATATGAAAGTGACAAAATGAGAGACTCTATCATGAAGATCTTGGTGCTACTTTGAAGCACAAGGTGGTAAAAGGATAGTAGCATTCCCTCTCTTATTCTCTTTTTTCTTTTTTTTCTTTGGGCCTTTTTATGGCCTCTTTTTTATTTTTGTCCGAGTCTCATCCCGACTTGTGGGGAATCATAGTCTCCATCATCCTTTCCTCATGGGACAATGCTCTAATAATGATGATCATCACACTTTTATTTTCTTACAACTCAAGAATTACAACTCAATACTTAGAACAAAAATGACTATATGAATGCCCCGGGGTGTACCGAATGCAATGAAACATGAGTGACATGTATGAAAGAATTATGAACGGTGGCTTTGCCACAAATACATGTCAACTACATGATCATGCTAGCAATATGACAATGATGGAGCGGTCATAAAAACGAACGGGGAAAGTTGCATGGAAAAATATCTCGAATGGCTATGGAAATGCCATAATAAAAGGTATGGTGGCTGTTTTGAGGAAGATATATGGGGTATGATACCGCTAAAAGGGCGGTATTAGAGAGGGCAATGGTGGAAGGATGGGAAAAGTGCGATAATCCATGGAATCAACATTAGTCATAAAGAACTCATATACTTATTGAAAAATCTAGAAGTTATCAAAGCAAAGTATTAGCGATGCTCCTAGGGAATAGATTTAGGAAAGACCATCGCCGCCCCACCGCCACTCATAAGGAAGACAATCAATAAATAAATCATGCTCCAAGTTCATCACATAACGGTTCACCATATGCATGCTAAGGGAATCACAAACTTCAACACAAGTATTCTTTAAATTCACAACTACTCAACTAGCATGACTCTAATATCACCATCTTCAATCTCAAAACAATTATCAACATCAAACTTTTCTTAGTATTCAACGACTCAAAAGAAAGTTTCAATATTGATACCAAGTATATTAATATTTAAGCAAATTACCATGCTATTAAGACTTCAAAATAATCTAAGTGAACCATGAGAGATCAATAGTTTTTTAAAACAAAATCCCGGCTTAAAAGATCTAAGTGAAGCACTAGAGCAAAAATTATCACCCAAAAGATATAAGTGAAGCACTATGAGCAAAACTATCAAGCTCAAAAGATATAAGTGAAGCACATAGAGTATTTATCAAATTCCAATTTATGTATGGCTCTCTCAAAAGGTGTAAGGATGATTGTGGTAAACTAAAAAGCAAAGACTAATATAAACACACCCCAAGCAAAACACTTATCATGGGTGAATAAAAATATAGCCCCAAGTAAAGTTACCAATGAACGAAGATGAAAGAGGGATGCCCCCGGGCATCCCCAAGCTTAGGCTTTGGATATTCTTGAATATTTTGGGGCATCCCCAAGCTTAGGCTCTTGCCACCCTTTATTCCATAGTCCATAAAAGCTTTACCCAAAACTTGAAAACTTCACAACACAAAACTCAATAGAAACCTCGTGAGTCTTTAGAGAAAGAAAACAAAAGAATACTTTAAGGTACTGTAATGAACTCATTATTTATTTATTTGGTGTTAAACCTATGTATTCCAACTTCTATGAATTATAAACTATTTTACTAGCCATAATTCATCAAAATAAGCAAACAAACACTAAAAACAGAATCCGCAAAAACAGAAAGTCTGAAGTAATCTGTAACTAACGCAAACTTCTGGAACCCAAAACTCTACAAAATTAGAAGACCTAGACAATTTGTTTATTGATCAGCAGCAATTGAATCACTATTTTATCACGTTCTGGTGATTTTAACAATTCGGGCACTGAGCGCAAAGTTTCTGGAAATTACAGCAAGATCAAATAACTATCATCCAAGAAGATCCAATAGGTTTAACTTGGCACAAACACTAATTAAAATATAAAACCACATCTAAACAGAAGGTAATGGATTATTTTTCCCAAACAGAAACAAAACAAAAAAACATAAAGAAAATTGGGTTCTCCCAACTAGCCTATCGCTTAACGCCCCTAGCGGCATAAAAGCAAGGATAGATCTAGGTGTTGCCATCTTTGGCACTAAACTCAAAGGCACGATGATAGATTCATAAGGTAATTTAACTTTATTTCTTGAAAGTGCTCCATGCCTTTCTTTAAGGGAAATTGAATCAATATTCTTCCTTCATATCAATAATCGCACCAATCGTCTAAGGAAAGGTCTACCAAGAATAATAGGACATGAAAGATTGCAATCTATATCAAGAACGATAAAATCTACGGGCACCAAATTTCTATTTGCAACATAAGAACATCATTGATCCTTCCCATAGGCTTTTTAATGGTGGAACCGCAAAGGTGCAAATTTAACGAGCAATCATCAAGATCATGGAAACCTAGAATATCACATAAAGTTTTGAATCGGGAAACACGCACCCAAATCACACAAAGCAAAACACTTAATTCTAATCTTTATAGTAGGTTCCCACTCATCATTAAGTTTTCTAGGTATAGAAACTTCCAAATTAAGTTTTTCATCATAAGATTGCATCAAGGCATCAACGATATGCTTGGTAAAAGCTTTATTTTGACTTAAAATGAGGAGAATTAACAACGCTTGCAACAAGGAAATACAACCTTTAAAGAGGAATTATCATAATTAAATTCCTTGAAGTCCGGATAGTGGGTTCAACAATTAGAAGTTGAGGATTCTCCAATCTCACTTTACCAAATTTAACATTAAGATCTAAAGATTCCAATTCTTGGGACGCCTTCTAGGCAAAGTTGATTCATCATCATCCCATAATCATCAAAGTTCATATTGCAAAACAAGATCTAATTGGAGA
>JAHIAM010007908.1:0-57832 GCA_021605205.1 Aegilops longissima | reverse complement strand
ATTCTGCTCCCACATTCTCTCCTCGAGTCTTCGTCGCTCTTCGGGGCATAAGGCAAGGCAATACTTGTCGGCTGTGCATGATAGCTCACCGACGCCTTTCATTTTGCACTTCGCCATCTCTCCTCATTATCCATGACAAGGGTGCATATTCTAATGGAATGCACCGATCACCGTGGCAGGTGGACGCTCCGATGTTGTAGTGCACTGACCAACTGGATGAATTTATGCAGAGACTCCTCCTTCTCTTCTGGCAAGTAAAGGTGTGAGATCACTCTCCTCGATATGAGGGTTTAGGTCATTGTACAAAAATACTGTAAGTGCATCTAGTGCCCCTTAGTGATTTTGGTGTATTGAAGACTTATAGGTTAAGTAACTAATGCGCTTGTGAGTGTACACAGTGTCTATAAGTCTATGAGGAGTTTGCTATTTACGAGAAAGTTTCGAATTTTAAAATGAATTTCTTCATCCAAGAATTTGATATTCTCAAGACTTTCTCAAGACTTTGAAAGTGAAGAAATTGGTGTGATTCTCAAGACTTGGTATTCGCTTTGAGGAATATGAAGCGTGAAGACTTTTGTTTTCGTAGTTTCATTTTCTTTCTTGAGTCATAGGAAACACTGCATCGATCAAGGGGGTCGAGGAAATACTAAGGAGAAATTTCCATTTGATGCTCAACTCAAAATCCTCACCTACCAATCCCTTCTGAGTGAAGCCTTTGAAATCTCATACGCTTCAACACTTCTTCAAAGGATGTAGACGGCTCTTCCGTCACCGAGGAATTTGTTCTCGATCGAAGGAGTTAGGAATTTCGCCAGCATGAATTGCTTACACAAAGGAGGAACATGATAGCCCCGAGGAATTTGATGTTCCACTTTCCGATCGCTGTCAAGGCGCTACGCCACCTGTCCCTAAATATCTCCACCTAACGGTCATATCATTGAAGGGCATTTATGTCTTATCATGTCGGGCTGCTCCCTCAGGCTATAAATAGTCGCTTCTACAACCACTAGTTGGTTGGCTGCTCCGAGAGAACTTGACACTTGTCATTTGAGAGCAACCCATCCTCCGAGGACTTTGAGCTAAAATCATCAAGTGAGGAAAACCCAAAGTGAGGAAAACCCAAAACCAAACCCCAACAAACCCAAAGTGATTGAGCATCATCGAAGAAATTGATCCTGCTGTGGATCCGACGCTTTTACCTTTTGAAGACTGTGCTTTTCCAGACGGTTAGGCGCCACGGTCTAGAGCATCCAAGAGGAATTGTGGATCGCCGAGTGACCAAGTATGTGAAGGTTTGAAGTCGCTCAAGACTTACCACGCAGTGATTGGACGAGGTCCGCGTGGCCTTAGTTCAAGGAGAATACGGTGAGGACTTGGTGTCCCGAGCTGCGTGTTCGCTGATCGGGTGTCCGGATCGCGTGTCCTCGAAGTTTAAATACTCACCGCTTCCAACTGCACGCATAACCGAGACAGCAGCTGGAACTGGTTCTACCAAATCATTGTCTTCACCAACCTAATCGGTTCTATTTCCTCAACCCTTTCATTTCCTCATTATCGTGTTGAGTGTTTGTCATATCTGTGTTTGAAGACTTCTGATCAAGACTTTCTCAATTTCCTCGCTCAATTTCTTCACCTGCTTGTCTTCATCTTGTGTTATCCTCGTGATTACGCTTTTCTGTGACTGTGATTGTCTTCATTTCATCATGATGACTATGCTTGTAATCTGTTATGCTTACTTCGAGTACTTATTCCGCTGCATGTATTTCTTTGCCAAGGAATTTCTCACCGCAAATTTCAGGAAGAATTTGTAAAATTCATAAAATCGCCTATTCACCCCCTCTAGTCGATATAACGCGACTTTCAATTGGTATCGTGCGAGGTAGGCCCTTGTTCGTCAGGTGATTTTGGTTTAACCACCGAGTTTTAGTTATGTTCTAATCGCAGTATGATCATATTCAAAGCAGGTGTCCTACCTTCTATGGGACGGACTATCCTCATCGAAGAACAAAATGCTAATGCATCTTGAAGCAATTGACAACGATCTTCGTATGTTGTGACAAAAGGTGTTTCCTCACCACACCTCTCTCGAATGATGCTGATGTGAAGAGATTCAAGCAACTCGATTCTCAAGCTAAGAATATCATATGTGGCCATCTCGAGCAAAGGTCAATATGGAAGAGTGAGTGCTTTGAATCGCTAAACTCATTTGGGACAAAGTTGTCCAAAGTAAATGAAGGTGTTTCAACTCAGCGTGACTCTCGAGTTGATGTTCTTCTAATCTCTTCAACCGCTTCAAAAGACTCGACAACGAAATGTTCAACAAACCTTCGACGCTTTCATCGACATCTCAAATGAGCTTCAAGCACTGGTGCTACCGACATCACCGACTATGAGGTGGTGAAGAAATTGCTAAGATCGCTTGATTCCTCATTTGACACTCGCACCGATGATACAAGAACGAAGCTGACTACAAGTCTCTTTGATCCTCGCCGATATCCTCGAAAGGCTAAATACTCACGAAGTTCCAGCTTGTCAAAAGAGAGATCTCTATGGTTCGCTATGGAAGAAACACGCGTCTCAAGGCCAAGGCTGAATCAATCGAGAGTGAAGAATCTGTAGTAGCCTTTGAGATCCCCAAGAATTTGGCCAGAGCTAGCATCGTCGTGAAGAAATTCCAGAAATTCACAAGACGTGGTCGCTTGGAAAATCCTCAAGAAGCAGTGATTCCTCATCTAGTGACTATAAGTTAAGACTTTGCCACAAATGCAAGAAACCTGGTCACTATATCCAAGATTGTCCTCGGGGGAAAAGGAATTGAAGAAGAAGAAACACAAGGATTACAGCCTGATGACGAAAGAAGAAGAAGAAATCATCAAAATCTTCATCATCAAATCCTCAAAGCCTTCTTCTCACAAGAAGAGCAGCTCCAAAAAGGCTCGGGCATTCATTGGCAAGGAAATGGACTCAAGCTGAATCTGAGGAAAATGAGGAAGAGGAGGAGTCTAAGAACTGAACTGTGTGGCTAGTCCGGCTCTTACATCGCTTATGTTAGCAAGTCCATCTTCAATGCTCAAGAAACTGACTCACCGACAAACCTCGATGAGGAAAATGATGACTACGCTCCCACCTATTGCTTCATGGCAAAAAGTGCTAAGGTACTCAATTTCACCTCCTCCTCAATCTAGTGAAATGAATCGATGAGGATCTCAAGCCCAGCTACTCTAAACTTGCTAAGATTGCTATAAACAACAAAGGGCTTTTGAAAAGGTTCAAAACATGCTAGATAAGAGTGATGATATGTTAGGTGAAGAAATGGATCGCACTCAAGCCCCTGACTCGAAAATCTTCGAAAGTTCGCCTAGGCTTGATAGCTTTCAAGGTCATCATAACACTCTCTTATCTCGATCATGAGAAACTTTCTTATGAATTTCTTCAAAGAAAGCAAGATCTTGAGAAGCTAAGAGCGAGTTATGAAGATCTTCGTATGAGCGCCGATTCATTACTTGCTCAACAAATCAGCTTCTCAAGAAGAATTTGTTCCTCCATGCTTAAAGTGCATTGAACGTGAATCGCTAATTCTTCACCAATGTTCAAATGCTTCAACTGTTACAAATTCTTCACCCGCTTCTACTATCACTAATTCTCATCCGAGGACATTGCTAGTATCATCGACGATGCAGATTGAAGGAATTGTACATGATGTATGTACAAAAGCCTCAAAGGGCATCGACTTTGTGATGTGCTTAAAAGCAGATCCTCAACAGAACCCTAGGAAAGAGGGTATTGCCTTTGAGAGGAAACTCAATGCCGATGGAATATGGCCGAGCCCTAAAGATCCCAAAACCTCATGGGTTGTCAAAGGGACCTCCAGCTTGATCCATCTACCTTATCCGGTTTTATATGTGAATTTCTCATTCTCGATGATGAGTCATTTGACTCCAACTATAAACTGCTCAAAAATCAGAATGGTGAAGTATTTGCTAGATATGTTGGCACTAATCAGCAGAACGGTCCCCTATGAAGAAAATCTGGGTTCCCAAGAAATGTCTTGAAAGTCTTCAGTGAATGTCCTCATGACACCACAAAGGAAGAAAAGGAACCCCTGATCAAATTCTTCATATGGACAAAATTCTTCATATGGATCCAAGTCCTCATACGGACCAAATTCTCACGTGGATCAAATTCTCAAAAGGATCAAAGTCCTCATATGATTATCATCGTGCTAACAACTCTGTTTCGCAGGTAGAGCTAAGGGCTATGAATATGTGCATTATTCTTCAAACCAATATGTTCATAAGTCCTCAAGAATTTCTTCGCTATTCATATGCTTACCCTAACCCCTCTTATGTGAAACGAAATGGTTTGGCCTCTATGCCACCATTCTCATATGGTGCTCGCAGAATGATGAACTTCGCCACCCCTTCAGTGTGGGTGGTGAAGAAAAGAACTAATCTCTTCTCATAGGGTCAGTCTCCGTGACGGCCTTTCAACGCCCCAAGAATTTGTCAGGGCCCGACAAAATGCTCCGAAAGGACGCAGCTAATCATGATGAAATGAACTTTCATTTCACACGCCCTCATACCGCTTATCTAAATATCGATCGATGAAATTCATCTCGATGAACTTGATATCATATTCTTCACCGATGAAGTATATGAGATCGTAAGTTGTACTAATTCATCCGCAGGATGATCAACCCAAAGCCACCGAGTGGGTTCTCGATAGTGGATGTACAAATCACATGATCGGTGACAAGAATCTATTGATGGATGCTCCCTTATCACCGCCACATCTAAGCATATCATCTTTGCTGACAAAGGCAAAAGTCGTATTGGGACTTGTAATATTGCTATCTCTAAGGACATGCACATGGACAAAGTCATGCTTGTTGAGTCTTTAGGATATAACCTCATGTCGCCTCAATGCTTTGTGATCTTGATATGGTTGTTATCTTTGGCAAGTATCGCTTTGTTGTGATTATGGAAGTTTACAATTCCAAAGTCTTCAAGGCTTTAGGAGAGGAGACTTGTATATTGTTGATTTTTCCACAGACCACAACCAGCCGCAGTGTCTACTTGCAAAAGCTTCGTATATCGGTGGTATGGCATCGACGACTTGGTCACGCAGCATGAGGAATTTGCACACGCCATAAGAAGAAGCATGTCATTGGCATTGAGAATGTCAAATTCTCAAGGATCACTTATGCGGAGCCCGTGAAGCTGGAAAATGACCAAGGCCAAGCATCCAAATAAGACTATCATGACCACAACTCGCCCCTTCAATTGCTTCACATGGACCTCTTTGGTCCCAATCATTACCAAGTTGTCATAATGAAGCATCTCTATATGGCTTTTGTTATTGATGATTACTCTCGCTACACATGGGTACACATTGTTACTTACAAAAATCAAGTGCAGTGAAATCTTCAAACGATTTTCCTCGAGGGCTTCAACCAACTTTGGTGTGAAGATCAAGCACATCAGAGTGACAATGGAACTGAGTTCAAGAATTCGGACTTGATGATTATCTTGATGAACTTGGTATTACTCATGAGTTATCCGTCCTTATACTCCTCAACAAAATGGCGCTGTGGAGCAAGAACAGTAACTCTGTTGAGATGGCTCGACTATGCTTGATGAATACAAAACGCCTAGTCGCTTCGATTGAAGCAATTGACACCATGCGGTACACATCATCAAAAGAGTATATCTTCACAAATTCTTCAAGAAGACTGCCTATGAACTCCTCACCGACAAGAAACCCAATGTGTTATTTCAAAGTCTTCGTGCTAAATGCTGATTAGAGATCCTCACCACCACTCTAAATTTGCACCAAAGCTCATGAAGGTTTTATGCTTGGTTACGAAAGGACTCGACACCTCCAGTAGTCTTCAACATCGACTTCATAAGATTGTTGACACTCAGAGATGTGCGGTTCGATGAAACTAATGGCTCGCAAAGAGAGCAACCTACCTTCTGTGTTAGACTTAACCAGCACCGAGGATTCTATCAGTTCAAGGCAAATCGAGGATATCATTCCCATCAAGAAACTGCTGAAGAATTCATTCCTCAGACGCCAAGAACGCCGAGCTGATGCACTCAAGATAATGTCAAGAAAATGGTGCCGAGGAAAATGGTCAATTCCTCAAGACAACCAGCTCATCCTCGCAAGTAAAAAGAAGTGCAAGTTGACAAGATCATCGATGACATTGAAGCGCTGTGTCCCTCTCACTCGCCAAAAGCTTCACACTTATCTAACTTTTGTGGGCACTACGCTTTTGTCTCTATCACAGAGCCCACTAAGGTAGATGAAGCATTTCGAGCCGGAGGGATTCAGGCCATGCAAGAAGAATTTACGCTCGAGCTCGAGCTCAACAACGCCCTGAACTGGTCAAACGCCCGATCCTCGCAAGCATAATATCATTGGCACAAAGTGGATCTACCGCAACAAGCAAGATGAAAATGGTCTTGTGGTGAGGAATAAGGCACCACTAGTAGCTCAAGGCTACACGCAGGTTGAAGGAATTGATTTCGATGAAACTTTTGCACCTGCTGCTAGACTTGAGTCTATTCGATATTACTCGCCTATGCTAACCATCACAATATCACTTTATATCAAATGGATGTGAAAAGTGCATTCCTCAATCTTAAGCTTTGAGGAAGAAGTATATGTTGCTCAACCCCTGTGTTTTGAAGATCCAAAGAATCCTCGACAAAGTCTTCAGACTAAATAAGGCCCTCTATGGTTTCAAGCAAGCCCTCAAGCGTGGTATGATACATTGAAGGAATTCTTCGTGAAGAATGGCTTCACACCCGTTCACTCAATCAATTACTTTCTTTACTAAATCTTATGATGGTGAACTATTTGTGTGCCAAATATATGTTGATGATATTATCTTTGGCAGCATCGACCAACGTTATAGTGATGAATTTGCCTATATGATGAGTGAAGAATATCAAATGTCTATGATGGGAGAGTTGAAATTCTTTCAGGTCTTCAAATTGCCAACAACACAATGGCATATTCATATCTCAGAGAAATACCTCAAAGATGTCCTCAAGAAATTCGCATGCAAGATTGCAAAGGCGCTAAAATTCCTATGCCCACAAATGGCCATCTATGCAATCGATGAAAATGGTATTGACTTCGATCACAAGGTATACCGCCCATGATTGGTTCTTTATTGTACCTATGTGCATCTAGGCTAGATATAATGCTTAGTGTTTGCATGTGTGTCCGATTTCAAGCTACACCAAGGAATCACACCATAAGGTCAGGAAGCATATTCTTCGATATCTAGCTCACACACCAACACTAGGATTATGGTACCCCAAGGGCTCTACTTTTGATCTCATTGATATTCTCGACTCGACTATGCTCGGTGATCGTGTGGACCGTAAGTCAACATCTGTACTTGTCATTTCTGACGATCTTTTGGTCTGTTGGTCCTCAAGAAACAGAATCTGCAGATCACCGCTCCATCATGGAAGCTGAATATATTGCTGCCGGCTCGTGGTTGTGCTCAATTACTATGGATGAAGCAAACCTCAAGGACTACGGTGATCAACGTGAAGAATGTGCCTCTATTGTGACAATGAGAGTGCCATCAAGATTGCTCACAACCCAGCTTCAGCACTCAAGACAAAGCACATTCAAATTCGCCATCATTTTCTTCGTGATCATGTGTTGAAGGGCTTACATCTCCATCGAAAGCACGTGAAGACTCAAGAACAGCTAGATGATATCTTCACTAAGCCCTTGGATGAGAAGAGATTTAGCAAGTTGCGTGTGAGCTAAATATCTTAGAATCTTCGAATGTTCTTTGACAAGGACACACATCCTAACACTTATGCAAAATTGATGACTTAGATGTGCAACACATGAAGAAACGTTTCTTCAATCAATGAAGAATAACACTCTAAATGTGAAGAAATTAATGAAGAATTTGATTCTCGTAACCCCACGACAATTGTACGCCGTGTCTGAAATCATCATTCTTATATGGTGGGTCACGCCACCACCAAAGTTGAAAATCTTCAATTTGAGTTTTTCCTCGCTTTTGAAATTCTGCAGTTTTTCAAATTCTTCAGTTTTTCAAATTCTTCAACTTTGCAAAATCTTCACTGCTTTCCGCTGCCTTCTTCATTGGCTATATATGGATTTATGTCCTCACAAGATTCACTTATGGCTATTTCTTCAAGTCGCTTTCGCTAAGTGAATGTGATCGGACCTTCCCTCTATGCTATACTCAACCCAATCCATTCACAAATTCTTCATGTGCGTTTCTACTTTGAAACTCGCTCAAATTCTTCACTCGTGTCCTCGATACCAAGAAATTGCTAACGGAACTTTTAAAACGAATCTTATCCAAACTTCTTTTTATCATTAAACTGCTCCGCATCCCACGATGCATTATTATATCCACCCACGATCGCATTACCCATCTCCACTACATCGTGACGCGGGTGACACATGTCGTGAGAAGGGAAGCGTCGTCAGGCATGTTCGTCTCTAAATCTTCGGACGAGCTGCTTTTCACCGCGGGCTATAAATACCCCTCTCCTTCCTCACTCATATTCGCCGATCTCTCCCGCCGAGCTCCTCGAAACCCTAGCGCCGCTTGCCACTCCATCGTCCGCCTGAGGAAAGCTTCACCGCTTTGACCTTCTTCGCCGACGCATCGCTACCGACCGTGGAATTTCTTCACCATTGCCGCCGTAGCTGATTTCCTCCGCAGTTAGGGCGGAGAAGATCTGAACGGACTAACTTCTAAACTGTTCATCTCAGTCAGTTGTGGTTCTTCACTTCGGTAAATTAAAAGTTACTTTTATTTACTCGCTTTGATTCTCAAATTTTCTTCAAATTCTTCAAAGGTGTTTATTTCAAATTCTTCACATATGAACACCTCAAATCTCTTGACTCATTTCACTAAGCTTATGATTTTCTTCAAGATTCCTCAATTGTGTGGATCTTCGATCTATACAACTCGAACCTAAGATAAAGAACACTTATTGAAATTCTTCAAGGCTCATCCGTCAAAATCCTCAAACTTTTTTTTGAAAACCTCCGAGAACGATATGACCTCTTCAAATTCCTCGCACCTATACTGCTCATGTGTACAAATGTCCGCTGCTGAATCCCTAGGTTCTCATCAACTTAACTCATTTGCAGCGCCTCGAAGAAAAACTGCACACTTCTTCAGAGAACTCAATTGTTCAATTTCTCACCAAGAAAATGCGTGATGGTAAGAAGTCGCAGAAAGGAGGAAAGAAACCCGAGGTCATGACAAGATTCAAATCCCCGAGGAAATATATGCTGACTATTGCACACCGATGAGGAAAGCAAAACCAACGCAAAAGTGCGATTCAGTAAAATTGAACGGAGATGGGCACGGAATGGAAGGAATACCGATGTTACACCTAAGTACATGAAGAAATTCGCAAGTAAATCCTCCATGCCCAAGAGCTCCTTTGGCACCAGGCCAAATAGCTGATCCCACTAGCGCCAAACGCCGTGAGGACTTTCCGATGAATGGGCTAAACGCCAAGTTGTTGGCTAAGCAAGCAAAGGAAGCGGTGAAGAAATTCAATGAGGATTCCGCTGCACGCCGCACATCGAGGTCTCGCCAAGCCGAGGAAATCGATGCAAAGAAGTCCTGCCAATAAGCTAGGTGCTTCTTCATCTATGCCCTCACGCCAAGTTCCTCGCAGCTCCTTCCAGCAAATTCTCAAAGAGAACCTCACACTGCCATTCCATCAAAGTCCTCACCATGTTCGGTCCAAACCTTCAGCCTCGTGCATCTCGCGACTTGTCAAAGGATCATGGTTTTTCAATTGCTTGTGCACTTCTCGCAAATTCCTCACCGCTTTCAATTCTTCATCCGCCCGACGCCGTGAAGACAAAAGCTACAGCTGGACGTGGTGCTCGCCCAGCCCAAGGAAGAAACAGCTTGTCGTCCACGTACATCTCGATGATGAGGCATCCGATGAAGAACTTGAAGAAATCATCGAGACCGCCAAGCTAGAGCCGTAAGAGCCAAGGGAACAGCTAGCATCGCTTTTGACCCAAGAAAGTCCTCGATTTCATCGATCTCCCGCACAACGATCCCAATACCCTCTTCGCTTCGATCTTCCTTTGACACCCGGTCAAAGTCATATGTTGACTCACTTCATCGTCAAGAAAATGGAAGTTCGAGAAGGCGAAGGAAATCAAGAAGGCTCAATATAAGAAGGAGAGGTTTCAAGAAAATGTTGTCAAGATGACACCCCGAGGAACTTCTTCAAGCTCAAACTGAAATTCGAACCTCAAAGAAGAACTTTTGACACGACTTATGCTGATTAAGGCAAGTTGTCAAGACCAGATTCGCCAACTGACGAAGAATCTCACAAGTGTTGCTGCACTCCGAGCAACATGAAAATCCTCAGTTGAAGCACCAGCTCAATTTCAATAAGAAAATGCTGCATCTGTGGCTGATGAAATTCCAGCCTCAAGAAATCGCATGGCACCCACTAGTGGTGCTACCAAGAAATTGCTCAAGACAGGAACCTGCATCGCTGCTCCTAAGAAACTGCACCAACTTCCTCGCCTCCTCCTCGCGCCAACTCCAACTTCAATTCTTCCATCTCGCCTGATGTGAAGAAAAACTAAGGCAGCGTAACGATTGCCGTCAGGAAGAAGAGAAAAGCATCACCATGCTGATTCTTCGCCACAAGAAAATGAAGCCAATGACCACCATTGAGAACCCGATTGATGCTATTCCACTGCCTCCATACCTTCAAAGGAAGTGGTTCCTTTTGGAGAAGAATATGAAGTGCCAACCGGATCTCGATGAAGAACATCAATCTCCTCGCTTCGTCGAGAAAATTGATGAAGAAATTGAAGTGAAGCTGTCCTTCAACCCTGCCATTCCCTCATCGTACCATGAAATTCCTCAAGATGGTGGTGAGGAAATTGAAAATGAAGATGTGGATATTGATGCACCACTCAAAGAATCAATGATGACTTTGGGAAAGTCAACATCCCAATACTCCTCTTTCACCCCGCTTCAACAAGTTCCTCACCTCCTCGCATGACTGTCTCCAGATAGACTCAAGAAAATCAACCTCGAGTCCCGTGGCATGAAGAAATTCCAGCCACTAGTGCCGATGAAACTGTCCGCTGCTGAAAATCCTCAGATCGCAAGTTGAGGATCAAGAAATTCCAAGTCAAGAACTCTGAGACTTACGGGGCCCAGAGGTGGTGATGCAACTCATCGACACCCTCGCCAAAGCAGTAAGAATCCGCTTCTATCAAACAAAAGTTCAAGGTCAAGATTTTTGTCGAGCATGTGTTCTTCATCGAATATAACTCTTATGATTCTCGCTTCAATTAGGTAGAGGCGCTTCGACTGCCACCAAGCCAACTTCTATTCCTCGCTGCTTTTCAACAAGGACAAAATCTTCGATCATGCTCATATTCCTCATGTGGATATGGAGTCGCCGCCTGCTTTGAGCCCGCTTCTAAGTGTTCTTCACGATGCGTGTCTTCTCAACTTTTGCAATCGATATATGTGATTGGAATGAAGAGCTAATTCTTCGTTCTATGCAACCCCGCACATCACCGGAGATGCTCAAGATGTAACTTCATGGGTCTTGGATTGATGACCGAAAATACTCACTACAAGGCACCAAAGAAGTGAATTGCTTCGTGCCCTTCCACTCAGTCCTCCAGCTTGATTCGCACGCAGATCTATGAAGAAAAGGAACTTTCAAATCACTATATGCAAGTGTTGATGAAGCCATTGAAACCAAGGCAAGCTCCAAGGACCAAATTCGTCAAGGAATTGCTCTATGTGCCTCTAATAGTCTATCGAATTTGACGAAGACTATGAGTCCTATCAAGGGCCACGACTCAATGATGAAGAAGTCGCATGGCATCATGAAGAATATGCTTTTCAACATCATCCATGGTGTTCTGGCAATTTCCATGATTTCTTCATGAGGACTCGCTAACATTGCCATGTCACCTTTTGAGCTGAAGCCTTATGCACCTTGGATTATGAGATTCATCAGTCAAGATCTTCACCAATTACAAGGTCGACACTTTGAACCACCGCAGCCTACCTGCCTCGATTGAAGTCCTCAAACGCCAATTGCCTCACCGATGAAAAGGGAAAGGCTACACAGTGATAGATGAAGGTATTCGCCCATTGATGGACAGCTTCAGCAGCAGCATCTTACTCCACCAATGATGATTTCGCCACACATGACTCAAAGAAGAAATACCTTACCAAGCAAAGTCCTCAAGGAACTGCAGACCTGTGATGACCGATCGATCGAATTACTCCTCGCCTTTCATCAAGGTTGATCGCAATCACAAGTGGGTCAAACGCCGCTTATACTATTCTTTACAAGATGACCTCAACTCACAATGCAAGAAGAAAACCACTACTATCTTCATGAAACCTTCAAGCGCACTGGCTGTTCTTTCACATGTATACAATGAAGAAGAACTGCAATCAATGGGACTCAAGGAAGAATTTGACCTGGTCTGCGCCTCCTCCAAGAAATTCAAGAAGGTCAAAGTTCCTTCCTTGGTGGCTAGCTCCTATTCTTCATCTCGCGACATCGATGAAAATGAAGATTTGGAAGACACTGCTGCTGGTCCTACTTCAACAAAAAACCCGGATAATGTCAAGGCGCCGCCTTCAACTTGAATTTCTTCAAGAGCGTTAGTCCTCGCTCGATCCTTTTGGTCATTCGATGACAAAGGGGAGAAATTTGAGTTAGTCTTCGCCGGTCTCGCTTTTTTTGTCTATATACTATATTTTATTGTTACAACTCGCTCTTTCCAAACCTTTATTGATCGAGTTGTAATCTTAAACCCGATGGTGCTTTGATACTTTTGATGCTTTATGCTTTTGCTCTATGCTCCAATACAATAGTGTTGATATGCATTGATCCTTGTTATGCTCGATCCTCATGAGCTCGGTGAAAATCTTCAAATCGATTTGGGATCCGATACTCATGAAGAGTTTCAAATTCTCTCACGCATTGGGCTCGATACTCTTTAATGCATTATTTTGCATGCTCGTGATATCATCAAGCACCATATTTCATCATGCATTTCAAATTCCTCATATTATATGTCAAATGCGTGTATGAATTACAAGATATAGGGGGAGATCTCCATGATTCAATTCTTCAAATGTGCATTGCCTCAAAAGCAAATTCCTCACTATGCACATCTTCAGGGGGAGTTCTTCTATATCTTGCAATCAAAATCCTCATTATCAGTATTTACACTTCATATGTTTATCCCCGTTGAAAACTTAACCTGTATTGTCATCAATCACCAAAAAGGGGGAGATTGTAAGTGCATCTAGTGCCCCTTAGTGATTTTGGTGTATTGAAGACTTATAGGTTAAGTAACTAATGCGTTTGTGAGTGTACACAGGTCTATAAGTCTATGAGGAGTTTGATATTTACAGAGAAAGTCGACTTAAAAATGAATTTCTTCATCCAAGAATTTGATATCTCAAGACTTTCAAGACTTTGAAAGTGAAGAAATTGGTGTGATTCAAGACTTGGTATTCGTTGAGGAATATGAAGCGTGAAGACTTTTGTTTTCGTAGTTTCATTTTCTTCTTGAGTCATAGGAAACACCGCATCGTTAAAGGGGGTCGAGGAAATACTAAGGAGAAATTTCCATTTGATGCTCAACTCAAAATCCTCACCTACCAATCCCTTCGAGTGCTTCCTTTGAAATCTTACATAGCCTCATAATTTCTTCAAAGGATGTAGACGAAGTTCTTCCGGTCACCGAGAAATTTGTTCCGACGAGGAGTTAGGAATTCGCCAAAGGCGAATTGCCTACACAAGGAGGAACATGATAGCCCCGAGGAATTTGATGTTCAATTTCCGACTGCTGTTGTCAAGGCGCCACCGTCCCTAAAATATCTCCACCTAACGGTCATATCATTAAAGGGCATTTATGTCTTATCATGTCGGGCTGCTCCTTTAGGCTATAAATAGCCTTCACAACCACACTAGTTGGTTGGCTGCCCGAGAGAACTTGACACTTGTCATTTGAGAGCAACCCATCCTCCGAGGACTTTGAGCGAAAATCATCAAGTGAGGAAAACCCAAAGTGAGGAAAACCCAAAACCAAACCCTCAATAAACCCAAAGTGATTGAGCATCATCAAGAAATTGATCCCGCTGTGGATCCGACGCTTTTACCTTTGAAGACTGTGCTTCTTCCAGACGGTTAGGCCACGGTCTAGAGCATCCAAGAGGAATTGTGGATCGCCGAGTGACCAAGTATGTGAAGGTTTGAAGTCGCTCAAGACTTACCACGAGTGATTGGACGAGGTCTGCGTGGCCTTAGTTCAAGGAGAATACGGTGAGGACTTGGTGTCCCGAGCGCGTGCTCGTTGGATCGGGTGTCCGGATCTGCGGTCCTCGAAGTTTAAATACTCAACCCGCTTCCAACCAGACGCATAACCGAGACAAAGCAGCTGGAACTGGTCTACCAAATCATTGTCTTCACCAACCTAATCGGTTCTATTTCCTCAACCCTTTCATTTCTCACATCGCGGTTGAGTGTTTGTCATATCCGTGTTTGAAGACTTTGATCAAGACTTTCTCAATTTCCTCGCCCAATTTCTTCACCATTTGTCTTCATCTTGTGTTATCCTCGTGATTACGCTTTTCGTATTCCGGATTGTTCTCATTTCATCATGATGACTATGCTTGTAATCTGTTATGCTTACTTCGAGTACTTATTCCGCTGCATGTATTTCTTCGCTATGGAATTTCTCACCGCAAATTCCTCGCTGGAAGAATTTGTAAATTCATAAAATCGCCTATTCACCCCCCTCGTCGATATAACGACTTTCAAAGCAACATGGTGGTGGCACAAATCTTCCCAAGAAGAAATAGAGCTATCCGGGCAAGTGAATGAGCCAAGATCTCGATGCTTGGTTTGAGCACCAAGGGGAAGTAGTTGGCGAGGATCTTGTCACCCCGTCCCCCGCAAATTGCACCGCTGGGATGGTGTAGATGCTGAGGAACTCCGATGGTGGTGTCCTGTCCGTCAGATTCGCACATCTGGTTTGAAGTTTTCTTGTCGGGCCACCAGCATTTGCTGCAGCTCACGAGTGAACGCAGGGCAATCCATCACAGACGTAAGTCGCTCGTTCTTCAAGCGTATATCGACATAGTCCGCGCGTTGGTCGCGATGATAAAGGCTTTCTAAAAGGCGCCATACGGGTTCGAAATTCCTTCTTGCTGCCTCCAAGAACTTGGCGCTGGTCGCGACGAGCTCGCTGGATCCGACGTGGCGCTGTGGAGTCGCTGCCGAGGTGGATCCCATGAAATGGTGATCTTGGCCTTCGGAAGGGAGAGTACGGCGGGTGAACCTCGTCTGCAGTCATCGGCCGCTTTTCGTCACCACGTTGGGCGGAGCCGCTCGCTGTCACGCGGGACGGCCGCTGCTGGCGGCCGATGAGATTCCGAATTGTGGTTTTCCACCTGTCAACCTTTTATCGGCCGCTGAGGGTAATCTAGTAGTAATCGAGTTCTCGCCAAGGCTTCCGCTGGTGTGGTTGGCGGTAACGGCAGATGGAGCGGAAGAACGGATGTGCTCGACTCCTAACCAGTTATGAGGAGCAGTATCCGCTTCAAATGATCATCGCATTTTCACTTCCGCACCGCATGCCGAGGTGCATGCGGGTCTCGAGGGCCTCGGATCCTCCATTTTGGCCTTGATCCAAAGATCGATGGTGCCGCTGGGTATCATGACGCTGCTCGCCTCCCGGCTCCCGCGATGGACGCGTGTCGATTCGACGACGACGCCGCCGCCACGTTGTCCTTGGACCCGGCGGCATCGCGGCTTCTTCTCGACGACGCCGATCCCTCTCGCACAGTTTGCTAATCCACCACCTGATGGCTCCCGTGGTGGTGGGTTCGGACGCGATTTTGCCCGGCCTGCCGCCAAGGCTTTTTCGGCGCCATGTCGACGAAGACGCCGATGGAGTTAGCGCGACCACCGGACCGGTTCACATAGCCTCGACGCTTCTACCGGGCGCGCCAAAGATGTCCGGGAAGAATTTATCGTAGTCTTCACGAGCACCTACGGACTCTGGGTCCTTTTGTGGTCTGGAGGGGGCGGAGATTGTGCAAAGAGCGGGTCGAGGCGATGCGCACGAGAGGATTTTTACCCAGCTTCGAGCTTTCTCTAGAGAGATAATACCCCTACCGCTGTTTGTAGATTATCTTGTGTTCTTGCTAGGGAGCAATGCGGGCTACAAAACCTAGCTCTGAATGTGATGAACTCCGTTGGGCTCAACTGAAACCAGCCGAACCTCCTCACGCTTCCTCGGGCCTCCTTTTATAGGCACAAGGTTACCACATGTGGCAAGTAGACAAGGTTACAATGGTAAAATCCTGTAGGTACACCGCTGCACAAAGGTACAGTAATCTATACCTAACTCGACTAAGAAGGGACAAGGGTCATCAATGCCTGCCTCAACGCCAACAATGTATCGTGGACTGCTAGGGCGCGCTCCGTCTCGCCACGATGGTAGCTTGTCAGCGACAATCTAAATCAGCATTTCTCCGCTTGTTGCAGAGAGCTGGCCGACGACGCCTGTTTGAGAGAGCCTGGTGAAACGCTGGCGGTGAGCTGGAGCGGAGATGAAGAGAGGTCGCCCCGCCTTTGGGCCAGCTCAGATTTACAAGAAAGTGAGTTGAGCTCAGAGCATTTCTAATATTGTATGGATGAAATATTGTTGATTGGAAATGATGTAGAATTTGGATAGCATAAAAGGATACTTGAATAAGAATTTTTCAATGAAAGACCTCAAGGAAGCTTTATATATTAGGCATCAAGATCTATTAAGATAGATCAAGACGCTTGACAAGACTTTCGATGAGTACATATCCTTGATAAGATTTTGAAGGAGTTCAAAATGGCTCACCAAAGAAGTAGTTCTTGCCTCGAGTAGTAATGTATGAAGTTGAGTAAGACCCAAAACCCAACCACGCGTAAGATAGAGAGAGAATGAAGTCATTGCCATGCCTCAGCCATAGGTTCTATAAAGTATGCCATGCTATATACATGACCTATTGTGTACCTTGCCATGAGTTTGGCAAGGGTACAATAGTGATCAGAGTAGATCATCGACAAAGAGTCAAAATTATCCTTAGAGAACTAAGGAAAATTTTCTCGGTTATGGAGGTTATAAAGATTTCATCGAAAGAGTTGCGCCGATGCAAGCTTTAACACCGATATGGATGACTCGAGTCTCAATCGGATACATATTGAAAGTCAGAGTAATATAGAGTAGCTCCATGCAGCATTGTAGACATAGATATTTGCAAAATACATGAATCTGAATGTGGCGTAACTCGTTGACTAAACTTCTCACAAGCAAAACATGATCACACCTTAGTACTCTTTTGGTGTTAATCACATGGCGATGTGAACTAGATTATTGACTCTAGTAAGCCCTTTGGTGTTGGTCACATGGCGATATGAACTATGGGTGTTAATCACATGGTGATGTGAACTATTGGTGTTAAATCACATGGCGATGTGAACTAGATTATTGATTCTGTGCAAGTGGGAGGTGAAGGAAATATGCCCTAGAGGCAATAAATAAAGTTGTTATTTATATTCCCTATATCATGATAAATCTTTATTATTCATGCTAGAATTGTATTAACCGAACTTGATACATGTGTGGATACATAGACAAAACACAATGTCCCTAGTAAGCCATAGACATGTGTTGTCATTTGATGAACGGATAACATCATTAGAGAATGATGTGATGGACAAGACCCATCCGTTAGCTTAGCATGTTGCTTAAGTTTTATTGCTATTGTTTCTTCATGCATACATATTCCTTTGACTATGAGATTATGCAACTCAATATCGGAGGAATACTTTCATACACACACACAACGAATCGGGTGATTATAAACATGCTTTACGTGTATCTCCAAAGGTGTTTGTTGGGTTGGCATAGATCGAGATTAGATTTGTCATCCGAGTATCGTAGAGGTATCTCCGGGCGCCTCGGCAATGCACATCATGATAAGCCGTGCTAGCCGTGACTAAACAGTTAGCTATGGGATGATGTATTGACAAACCATCCAGATCAATAACACTGATATTTTGAATATGATCCAAATACCACCTCAAACTGAATATGAGATTACATATCCTGGATGGATGAAATAAATAGAGTTGTATTCTTATCAAATGACGTCCCATGTTCCACCCCCAAGATATAATTATTTTCCCTTGTATTCTGCATGAGTAGGACTCTTCTTCCTCCCAGAATGAGGCTCTAAGTAGATTCCTCCTACTTAGGGCGCCCAAGGCTGCCCTCCCTCTCCCGCTATATATACATGGGGAGGGCTTTAATAGAACACACACCAACAATTGTTAGCCGTGCACCCCCTCAACAGTTTACACCTCCGTCATATTCACGTAGTGATTAGGCGGCCCTCGCGGATTACTTCACCATCATCACACCATGCCGCCGCTACCGACGGAACTCTCCTCAACAATTTGCTAGATCAAGAGTTCGAGGACGTTATCGAATGAACGCAGTAACTCGGAGGTGCCGACGCTCGGTACTTCTGATCGGTTGAATCAAGAAGACGCTCACTCACTACAAAAAAATACACTCGTGATGATACGGTTTGTCACAAGAGGTCGCTTTTGTCATGCATGTACATCCATGACAAATTTATGACAATCAAGATAGTCATACATGTGTCAGAGAAGTGTTCTGACATTACCAAAATTATCATCACGAAGTGTCCACTTCCATGACGATAAATCACGCCACGTATATTTTCGCCAAGGGTGGCTGACACGTGGCATCCACCGTGAACGGAACGCTAAGCTTATCGGTCGGGTTTTGATCCGATAACCCGTTAACGCCCCGACCAATGGGAAATTTCACGTAAAATTTTATTGGCTGGACGAACACGGTCACCGTTAGTGGGTCGATAGGCGCCTATGATACGCCGACAGTGGCACGCCCAAAAGAGGCCCATTCTCGTGAAAAGGCCGCCCGCTTGACTTGGTCAAAATCAAGGCCGCCCATGGAAAGCTTCTATTAACGGCCTGCTCAATATAGCCCATTTACACCCGCTAACACAAGGCCCGTTATGCCCCATCCGAATTAGGCCCAGAGCGCCATCCGGCCATCCAATATGATTCCAGCCCATTTTCACTTCTCGCCCATGTATGGCCCATGACGCCTTTCGCCCATATGAGGCCCTATGTAACTCTTGGCCTACTAACGACCCATGGTGAAATCGCCCGAATGAATAAAGGTATCACTTACCCATTAACGGTCCGGTGAAACCGCCCGTAATGAACAAAGGTATCACTTTATACCATTAACGTCTGTTATTCCGCTAATGCTTCAGCCCATGTTATCTTTCGCCTCTCAGAGCCCATTTATTCTGGTCTCATTTCCAAAGATTCGCTTACTTACGCCCGCTATCGCTATTTTTCGCCAGGGCCAAATTCAGCCCGTGGTTACAGCCGCCCGCTTGTGGTCCGTTATACGCTGGGCCTATTTCATAGCGCCATCAACACGACTCTATTAACGATGGCCCATTATGGTCGGCCCATGAACGGACGCATTCCAACTCTAGCCCGCTTATACCATAATGCGCCTGCTTTGGACAATCGATTATACGCCCGATAAGGCCCATTGATAATACGCCCGAAGGCCCATTGTTTCACGGCCCGTAGAAGGCCCATTGTTTCTATCGAGAAGGCCCATCGCTTTCACGCCGAGGAGGCCCAGGTCACTACAAGAATATTAGCCCATGGTTATTGTGGCCTAGTTTTAAAAATAGGTTATTGCAGCCACTAGCTAACCAAGGAAAAATAACTGCAATGACTACAAGCAAACAAATAAACAAGACAACAAGGAAATAAATAAGCAAGCAACTAACGCTAGGCTATCACTACTATATACATATTACATCCATCGGACATCAAAGTTCGCCACCGGTAAATATAGGGAACAAAGCATATCATATA
This sequence comes from Aegilops longissima, assembly GCA_021605205.1. NCBI lineage: Eukaryota > Viridiplantae > Streptophyta > Magnoliopsida > Poales > Poaceae > Aegilops > Aegilops longissima. Next base: position 37,775 of record JAHIAM010007908.1, on the reverse strand, counting down.
CATCGTTGTCAAAGTTGGCGATTAGCGCAAATAAACGCCGCAAAAAACAAATCCAGAACTGAAACCACGCCAAGATCTCAAGAAACAATATCTCTGGTACCCATAATGCAAGATGCTTAGCGTTTATTAACTTTCTTGTTTGGCGCTTAAATCCTCCAAAGCTTGTCTGTAACCGTAAAATATGCATCTGAATTCTCGCAGGACTTCTCACCCTTTAGCTTCCTCGTCAGCACTGATTGATGTCTTTCAATTTGAAGTTGAGACTCAAGAAGACGAACTGATTCAGGCAGCGAGTTCAAGAGCTTGTGCCAGAGAGGGCCAAGAATCAAACACTACATCAAGACAGACTTTGGGTTCCTCACCGTCAGCCAAGATAGTTTTTATCAGCTTTCTTGGAGACCAACACGGATGTCTCACTATCTTGAACCTTATCCAGACATTTCTTTTACCATTGCATAACATGGTACTGTTCGTTGGGGAACGAGTAATTTCAAAAATTACGCACACGCAAGATCATGGTGATGCATAGAAACGAGAGGGGAGAGTGTTGTCCACGCACTGTGAGACCAAAGGCTGCTATAACACGGCTGATGTAGTCAGACGCCTTCATGGCCCGACCGATCAAGCACCAAAACCACGACACATCCAAATTTTAGCACACGCTCAGCTCGATGATGTTCCGGACCATCCAGCAAAGTGTCGGATGAGTTCCACAAGACGACGCATGGTGACGATCTTGATGTTCTATCGCGCAGGCTTCGCCTAAGCACCACTACAATATTATCGAGGATTATGGTGGAGGGGGCACCGCACACGGCTAAGAGATTAATGATCTGTTGTGTTATGGGGTGCCCTCGCCTCAGATATATAAAGGAGGAAGGGGAGGAGGTGTGGCTGTGCAGATGCCAGAGGAGTCCTACTCTACCAGAGTAGGACTCTTTTCCATGTTGGACTAGGACTTGGGAGAAAGAGAGAGAGAGGGAAGGAAGGTGGGCGCCTCTTGTCCAATTCGACTTAGGGGAGGCTGCCACCCCTGGCCTCCTCTCCTCTTCCTCCACTAGGCCCATTAAGGCCCATTAGGTTCGGGGGGTTGAACCTCCTGCATTTCAGTAAATGTCGATTTCACCCGGAACACTTCCGATGTCCAAACATAGGCTTCCAATATATCAATCTTTATGTATCGACCATTTCGGACTCGTCATGTCCGTGATCACATCCGAACTCTCAACCTTCAGACATCAAAACTTATAAACTCATAATGAAACCGCTATCGTAACGTTGTTGCAAGGGACTTACGGTTCGAGAACAATGTAGACATGACCGAGGCACGCCTCTGCCAATAACCAATAGCGGAACCGATGCTCATATTGGCTCCCTATATTCTACGAAGATCTTTATCGTCAGACCGCATAACAACATACGTTGTTCCCTTTGTCATCGGTATGTTATTGCCCGAGATTCGATCGCTTCAGATTCAACCTAGTTCAATCTCTACCGCAAGTCTCTTTACTCATTTCATAATACATCATCTCGAACTAACTCATTAGTTACATTTCTTGCAAGGCTTAAGTGATGCATTACCGAGGGCCCATGACACCTCTCCGACAATCGAGTGACAAATCCTAATCTCAAATACGCCAACTCAACAAGTACCTCGGAGACACCAGAGAGCACCTTTATAATCACCCAGCCACGCCAGGATGTTTGGTAGCACACAAAGTGTTCCTCCGTAAACGGAGTTGCATAATCTCATAGTCATAGGAACATGTATAAGTCATGAAGAAAGCAATAGCAACATACTAAACGATCAAGTGTTAACGGATGGGTCAAGTCAATCACATCATTCTCCTAATGATGTGATCCCGCTAATCAAATGACAACTCATGTCTATGGCTAGGAAACTCAACCATCTTTGATTAACGAGCTAGTCAAGTAGAGGCATACTAGTGACACTGCTTGTCTATGTATTCACACATGTATTATCTTCCCGTTAATACAATTCTAGCATGAATAATAAACATTTATCATGATATAAGGAAATAATAATAACTTTATTATTGCCTCTAGGCATATTTCCTTCTCCCACTTGCACTAGAGTCAATAATCTAGTTCACATCACCATGTGATTTAATACAATAGTTCACATCACCATGTGATTAAACACCTATAGTTCACATCACATGTGACCAACACCCAAAAGGTTTACTAGAGTGAGTAATCCAGTTTACATCGCCATGTGATTAACACCCAAAGAGTACTAAGGTGTGATCATGTTTTGCTTGTGAGAGAAGTTTAGTCAACGGTCCGCCACATTCGAGCCGTATGTATTTTGCAAATTTCTATGTCAACAATGCTCGCATGGAGCTACTCTAGCTAATTGCTCCCACTTTCAATATGTATCCAGATTGAGACTTAGAGTCATCTAGATCGTCAAAACTTGCATCGAACCTTTACGATGAACCTTTGTCACTCCATAATCGAGAAACATATCCTTATTCCACTAAGGATAATTTTGATCGCTGTCCGTGATCTACTCCTAGATCACTATTGTACCCTTGTCAAACTTGTAGTGTATACAGATCCGTACACAACATGGCATACTTTATAGAACCTATGGCTGAGGTACGGAATGACTTCCATTCTCTTTCTATCTTCGCTGCGGGTCGGCTTTGAGTCTTACTCAATTTCACACCTTGTAACACATGCAAGAACTCTTTCGACTGCTCCATTTTGAACTTACTTCAAAATCTTGTCAAGGTATGTACTGGAGAAAACTTATCAAGCGCCTTGATCTATCTCTATAGATCTTGATGCTCAATATGTAAGTAGCTTCACCTAGGTCTTTCTTTGAAAAACTCCTTCAACACTCCTTTATGCTTTGCGTAATTCTACATTATTTCGATCAACAATATGTCATTCACATGTACTTATCAGAAATGTTGTAGTGCTCCCACTCACTTTCTTGTAAATACAAGCTTCACCAAGTCCAGATAAAACTATATGCTTTGATCAACTCATCAAAGCGTATATTCCAACTCCAGATGCTTGCACCACCATAGATGGATCTGAGCTTGCACATTTTGTTAACACTTTTAGGATTGAAAACCTTCTGGTTGCATCATACAACTCTTCTTTAAGAAATCCATTATGATTAGTTTTGTTATGCATTTGCCAGACACATAAAATGCAATTGCTAACATGATTCGGACAGATTTTACATCGATACGAGTGAGAAAATCTCATCGTAGTCAACACCTTGAACTTTGTCAAAACCTTTTCGACAAGTATAGCTTTGTAGATAGTAACACTACTATCGTCATCCGCCTTCCTCTTGAAGATCCATTTAATCTCAATGGCTTGCCGATCATCGGCAAGTCAACCAAAGTCCATACTTTATTCTCATACATGGATCCCATCTCAGATTTCATGGCCTCAAGCCATTTTATGAATCTGGCTCATCACTTTCCTCATAGTTCGTGAGGTTCGCATGGTAAGTAGCATGACCACCGTAACAGGATTACCACTCACTCGTGCGGATCTCACCGTTTACTCACGCGATTTGGTAGTAACTTGATCGAAGTTACATGATCATCATCATTAGCTTTCACTAATTGGTGTAGTAGTCCAGAACAGATTCGTGATGAACTACTTCCAATAAGGGAGAAGGCAATTACCTTATCAAGTTCTACTTTCTCCCACTCATTTCTTTCGAGAGAAACTCCTTCTAGAAAGGATCCATTCTTAGCAACTAATGTCTTGCCTTCGGATCTGTGATAGAAGGTGTACCCAACAGTTCCTTTGGGTATCCTATGAAGACATATTTCTCTCGACGGTTTGAGCTTATCAGATGAAACTTTTCATATAAGCATCACAACCCCAAACTTTAAGAATGACAACTTTGGTTTCTTGCCAAACCAAAGTTTAGATTGTGTCGCCTCAACGGACTTAGATGGTGCCCTTTTAACGTGAATGCAGCTGTCTTTAATGCATAACCCCAAAACGATAGTGGTAAATCGGTAAGAAACATCATAGATTGCACTATATCCAATAAAGTACGGTTATATGCCGGACCGAGGGTGAACTACTCCCTCCTCGCCATGGAGAGCGCCAGATGATGAAGATGGCCACCGTGAGGGTTACCACACCCCTCCCATAGGTGCCGTAACAGTGGTCCCGAGAGGTTTTTGTGCTACAGGCTTATGCAAGGAACTCTCCGATCTAATCTCTGTTCTCGAAGTTTTACGATATGTAGGTATATATGGGTGAAAGGAGTACGCTTGGACCAAGGGGGCCACGAGGCAGGGCCAACCGCAGGGGGTGGGTGCGCCTCACCTCGTGAGTACCTCCTTCATCTTCTAACGAGGGTCCATGTCTATATGGGTTTCCTTCCAAAAATAACTTCTCCAATTGATTGCCTGCTTTCGATTCGCTTGATATTCCTTTTCCTCAAAACACTGAAATAGGCATAAAACAAAGAAATCTGCTGGGTCTCCGTTAATAGGTTAGTCCCAAAAGTAATATAAAAGTGGATAATAAATCCCAATATTGCCCAAAACAAGAGATAACATAGCATGGAGCAATCAAAATTATAGATACGTTGGAGACGATTGTAACCCACCGAAGGCCTCTCAGATTTCGAAAAAACGTTATCACACTTACTCCTTCTGACCCACCAAATTTATATCTTCGCACGCAAGGAAGTTCCTCCTTATTATGCACAAAAAATGAATACTCCCCATGTTAGCCGGGACCCACCTTGGTGGCAGGTTGATTTAGGGCCTACTAAGTCGACGGGATGGAGTGCTTTGTCAACTTAGTCAATATGCACGATTCTAGCTCCAAGGACCGTGACGATGTCCATCCAATGGTCCGTAGTGCTTCTTCAACCTCTAGTCTTCTTGCTCCACTACCAAACCAAATAGCGCCGTCTCCTCGCTCTCTGCCTCCGTGGTCGGGTCAGGATATGTGCGGCGGAGGCCTCACCGCCTTACTACCCCCACCGCTGGCTGCCATCCTCTACTCACCCACACCCCCGTTACTTCAGCAGCCGACGGCAGCCTCACACCGGAGCCGAACCGTCCACTGCATTCTCTCCGCTGGCATCCATCGCCGCTTTTCCCGGGCTCCGCTGTCCCCTTCCTAAGCTCTTCGTCGCCCACCGCCTGGTGCCTCGGCGCGCGTGGTCAACGTGGTCGAGGAACGGTTTCCATCGACGTGACTCGCATATGAGAGGATGACAGCTGGTCCACGTCCAGAAAAGGAAGGGCCTCCTTATTACGCGCAAAATAATTATTCTCCACCGACAGCTGGACCCACCGGACGGGCTACAGATTACCTTACCGATCGCCGGGACCCACCACCTACATCTTCGCAGTAAGGAAGTGCTTGACAACCGATACATCTGGTCGTAAACGACGAAGCGTTGTCATTTTGGTCGGAACGGTACGCATATATATATCGTGGATGTAGAGGCGCCGCACGCGGTCATAGTAGAGGCGCCAAGGTGCAAGAAAGAAAATACGCCATGTATGTGTACATATGGGCGGGTCCGAACGCCACTCACACATACATACGGCCAGGCTCGTACATGGCTGGGCAGAACGGAGAAACAACGCCGCCGTGGTTCATGGGGAGGCAACGGAATGCGCCATGTTCATCGGGAGGCAACGGAACGCTGGGAGCCAACCGGCCGGGTCGGAAACGAATGTGTGGTCATGTTCATCGGGAGGGCTTGGACGGAACAGCGATGGAAACGAGGCTCGCATACCGCAACGAAGGAAACAGCACCTCCCACGCTCGAATGGGGTCCCGCTGATCGGAAGGGGTCCGGGCGATCGCAAAACGGAGGAAACGGACCTCCCACGGTCGAAATGGGGTCCCGCTGATCGGGAGGGTGTGGCGATCCGCAAAACGGAGGAAACGGACCTCCCACGGTCGAAATGGGGTCCTGCTCATCGGGAGGGTATATGCATCGCAAAACGGACTCCACGGATATCGTTCATCTCCACCGTCAACCCTCCAGCCTCCACGAGCCATCGTTCATCCACCGCCGACCTCCTCCACTTCCACCGCTCGCCACTCCACCGGCCACTGCTCAACCACCCTCCACCATCTACTGCTCATCCTGCCTCCACACCATGGGGTCCTGCTCAACCACCCTCCACACCGGCACCCTCCACCGCCTACTTTTCATCCTGCTCTCCACACCACGGGTCCCGTTCATCCACCCTCCACGGCACCCTCCACCGCCTCATTGTTCATCCAGCCCTCCACCACACCACGGGTCCTGTTCATCCAGAGGCAACGCCACCGCCATCGCTCATCCAAACCCCCCGAAAGCTCATTGCTCATCCCATCGATCGGCTTCAGTTAGCAGCAGAAGCGTAGGAATCGCCGATCGGGTTCCGGCCATCGCCATCGATTGATCGCCGGGTTCAGAACGCCGTAGCCTGCAGACAATCGCCGGGTTCGCTTAGAGAGCCCAAATACCGCCAAGTTAAGTTAGAGCCAACACCGCACACACGCCACTGACGCAGTAATGAGAGAGAACGCGATCGCCGCCCCCGACCTCCCACCGTAAACGGAACTCCTCGAATTTTCCTCCCCGCGCTTCTACCACGGGTTTTTCCAATATAGACTCAATCAAAGAATGTCATGCACTGCTGGCTCTGTATCACCAGGACGTAAAAGCCCATTTTCTCGTCATGATTTTTTGTCACGTAGTAGGAGCCCACCACATCTATGATGATACCGGTTTTGTCACAATTATCGCCATAGAAGTGTCATATGTATGACAAAAAATTCATTCGCCCAAAATGTCACAGATGTGTCTTTTTTTGTAGTGGAGGAGTGTGATGCATCACAAATGGAGGAAATAGACTTGTGTTTGAGCTGCTACTACAAAAACAGTGGTCCTGTTCATCGGAGGGTGTGGCGATCGCAAAACGGACTCCATGGATACCTGCTCATCTCCACCGCCGACCTCCTCCAGCCTCCACCCGCGATCGCTCATCCACGCGCCTCCTCCTGCCTCCACCAGCCTAGTATTCATCCAGCCTCCACCGCTTCCTCCATCGGCTACTGCTCAACTAGCCCTCTCGACGGGGTCCTGCTCAACCATCCTCCACGGTCTACTTCTCAACTAGCCCTCCACCGCCATCGCTCAACCAGCCATTCCCATGGGGTCCTATTCATCCAGCCCCTCCACGGGTCCTCGTTCATCCACCCCAACCGCTCGACGGGGTCCCGCTCATCTAGCGACAATGGCCTCTACTACCACGAGGTCCAATTCATCCAACCCCCACCGAACTGCTCATCCAACCCCCTCCCCCCAACAACGCCACTGCTCATCAAGAGGCGCAGGTCTCTCACCAATTAGCAGCAGAGCGAAGAAATCGCCGATCGGGTTCGGGCCATCAGCCAGGATTGATCGTCCGCCGGGTTCAAGAACGCGTAGTCGCAAAGGCAATCTATCAGGTTCAGAGGCGATCGCTCGCCTCGATCGTTAGAGCCCAACGCCGCACTCCACGCGCTTATGCTTACGAGAGAAATGCGATCGCCGCCCCACCAGCCACCAGAATCGAACTCCCTAATATTTTCCCCGCCTCGCTTTCACCACGGTTTTTTCCATCATGGATGGCCCGAGAATGTCATGCAGCCGCTCTCCGCTCATCCAGATGAAAAGCCCATTTTATGTCATGTTTTTTGTCATAGAAGTAGGAGCCCACCACATCTATGATGATATCAGTTTTGTCAAAATTATCGCCATAGAAGTGTCATAAGCATGACAGAAAAAATTTCGTTTCACCCAAAATGTCACTTAATGTGTCTTTCTTTTGTACCGATGCGCAGGCAGGCAATGAACGCTATGCGTTTGGGGAACGATGGCCACCTATGGGGCCATGAGCCCTTTTGGTCTCGACGGATGGATGGGCACATTGCACAAAAGTGGATAAGCATAACACAACACGGTAGAAATCACACGGTAGTTTTACCTGTGTTCGGGCCATGGAGGCTTAAAACCCTACTCCCGCTTCGTGGATTGATGGTGGATTACTTGGAGAACGTGGCGCCATGCCCGGAAGATTACCTCAGTGAGAGAGTGGCTATGCGCTGATGAATATGTGAGGGTCCAAATCCTTCTATGGTTGCCATGGGCCTCCTTTTTATAGATAAAGGACTCACCATAGTGGCAAATCAGTCTTTTTATATACTGATTAGATAGCAGAAAAGCTATCACACCTAACTCAAGGGAGGTTAGGGTGCATTAAATGTGTCGCCTGTCACATCACAACAGGCCCCGTATGCCTTGCCGCTTGCCGCCTCACCGCTTGCTTGATATGTCTCGTGACATATGTCATTTTGAGGTGTTTTCTCAGAGGAAGTGGCTACCATGTGGTGAAGCAGCCACTTAGTCAATTTGGAGCTTGACACCGTGACCGATCGATGACTTGCATCACGTGAGGTGGTGTGGTGGAGGGTTTGCTCCGCAGCCTCGCAGGCCTGCCGGACGATCCGAGGCTTGCTCCCATGGTAACCCCCGCCACTGTGCTCGCCGCTTCGCCTGCAAGTTAGGTTTTTTCCTTAGTGATATCTCGCTTTTGGTTCGACTTGGTCTTCTTGATCTGCACTTTGGTCCCTCATAGGAATGATATTTGGTACTTGGTCTGACCTTGGATGTTGTAAACTTATCTTTGGGCATGTGCATGGTCTGGGCAACGGACCCAAGGTTTGTTGCACCAACAGGAGCCCCCGGGACTGGCCCGAACACGCTGCTGGGCATCGTCGGGGTAGGCCCTAACCAGTGACAGGCAGGGATGTAGTGGTGGCTTGCCCTTTTTGATATCTTCTTTGCTTCTTCATTAACCTGAGCCCAGGTCAGTTTCCGGTTCTTCCGCGCATCGTGTAACGCCAATTGTAGTGGGGAAGATAATGGGCCACGCCTTGCGGGGTACTCATGTCCCACGTTCACGGGGCGGTAACTGCCATCCCACTATTGTTCCCATTTCCAAGCGCTTCTCGCCACGCATCTGCATTCATTGCGCCGGGTTGGTGGCAGATGCGAGGGTAAGGGAATGGGTGCCATGGCGTAAAGCAAGGCATCATGGATTGGAGCAGAGGGTCGGCCTTGATTCTTCGAGCTGTTATGGTGAGGAGAATTGGATTGGTCGAACGGGCGGCAACCTCCACGGAAAACCTGCCCTTCCTCACCCGCCTATAAAGGGGACGCTGGGCGAGACGCTTTCCAAGACACTCCTCCTTCCCCTTTCTTACCATAGCCTCTCGCTTATCATGGCAAGAGGTCGAGGATCCGGTGTTGCTCCAGCTGGCATAGAGAACTCTACTCCACAAATACTCCCTACCCCTTCTCGATGATAAGGGCTGAGCTCATGGTGAGAGGAGGTTGAAGGGACATGATCGAGGTCGCATGTGCATGAGGCCGAGGGTGACGGGCGGTGCCTGTCGTCTACCGCACGGTCCGCCTCCTCTAATGGAAGGACATGTTGGGGACCAGCCCTTGGAGTTCTTCATAAGGTTGTACAAGCCTCCTCGACAGCCGCCTCCGCCTCCCTACCCTATTTGAAGGGCGCCTGGAGCTCGAGTAGGGTCAAGTGGCATTGAAATCACATGAGGGGCTGTCAAATGGCAGCATACGAGTGGATGTAGATTTCTCCGCCTCGTGTCATGTACTGTGGAGGCTAGAAGACTTTTTCTCGCTACTTACGTTTTGTCGAGGGCACGCTCCATTTTAAGTTAATGGAGGCTGGTTTTTCACGTTATGGTTTTGGGAGCTCGGTGCTCGTCAGGTGCTACACGGAGAGCTTGATCGACGATGAAAGCTCCTCCTCGAGCGACAGCCGATAAGGAGAATAGTGACGGTGATGACGATGGTGCCGACCGGAGGGTGACGACTCTAACTCCGGCTGAGTATCAGCCACATCGCCACCATGTCAGTGCAGTGGCAGCACCATCTTCATCTCTGTGATCTCCTCCGCAAGGTGGTTTTCCGGGAGTTGAGAGCAGGAGGAGGTGGTGCTTCGGTGCCTCCAAACAGCCTTCCACTTGCCCGGCAGCTTCCTCACGGGCTGCAGCTTCGTCATTTCGCCGCAGATCCTCGCCGGCCCCGTAGTGGCGGGTTGACGGGCCGCCTTCGCCGAGTTCTTCACCATTGCCTTCGCCTTCTCCTTCCGCCTTGCCGGCTACTCTCCCGGAGACCTACAGGTCGCCGATGGGTTCTGTGCCTAGTGCCCTTTGGTTCCTCTTCACCTCCTGCCGCAGTGCCTAGGAGGAGAGGGACAAGAAATGGCATCACGGGCACTTATCTTTTTCAGTCTTAAATTTGTAGGCACTTGCCAAATTTTATTTCAAATTATGTAATCTCTTTAATCCATGTTTGTACCTCGTAAGGTCTGACTTGTTTGATCAAAGACATTAATGAAAAGATAAACCTTGCTACGGACCCGCGCATGTAGTATGTCCATGCAGAGGTGGGATGCCTCTATACTTTTAGTTAAACAAGTTTCCCTGCAAGCTACCCCGCCGCCCCTCGCCTTGTTGCATTGTGGAGTTAGGCCTACCGGGCACAAATCATGAAGAGGGACCTGCCCCCCGCCAGTCCTTTTTCATGAGAGTCCAATGCGACCATCCTGACCGAAGCAACATTCGAGTCAAACGATGGGAGAACCTAAGTTTCGAAAGGCAATGGGGTTTTCTTATGCACAAGTCCTTACTTACGTAACACATATGGATAAGAGAAAGAACTTATCTGCTTGGCTTGCCGGAGATCGCAGCAGTAGGCTCGCCTTCTTATCTCCTCCTCGGGACTATCTCCACAGCAGGAGCCTGCAGCTTATGCAGATGAAAATGATGCTAGATGTGATCTTATCTACATGAACATGCGATGCTCATGATATGCTTATGCATGCATGCAACTTGTCTGAGCCCCAGCTCTTCGCTCATTTCTCTCGTTGCTTAGGTCTCATACTGCTTTGTACAAGGGACATGCAATCGAGGCAAGGCTATATAAAGGGTGGTGTCTGGCAGGGCCTCGACAAACCGATCTTCACGGGTAGAACTTGTGGAGATGCTCAATATTCCATGACTTTTGCAATTGATTCCATCTCCGGTCTCTAGATGTACAACACCAAGTCTGGTTACTCGTATTACCCGTAAGGGCCTTCCCACTTTACGCCAACTTGTTTGCACCTTAGCGGACTGAACGCTTTAAGAATAAGGTCGTCGCCTCAAAACATCGAAAGCATGAACCATGTGGCTGTGATAACGACACGGGCCTCCTTTATAGGGAAAGGGGCCACAGCTGGCACATGTGGAGGTGGAAAGGGCACAAGGATGCGAGTTTATCGCCGACATATGACAAGGCGCTTTAATGCATCTTGCTTAGGTGTTCTTGCTTTATCGGGAAGGGAGAGCCTGCTCTTCGTCTGGCCGCCCCTTTCATGTCGACATCGCCGCCAGCGCCAGCGGTGTCATGGTGCAAGCGTGGCAGCAGTGCAGCAATGAGGTGGCGCAGCGGGGTCTCTACGAAGATCCGCTGTCGCCACGCAGGTGCCTGCCCAACTGGTTGGGTCGGCAATGCATGCTAACGGTGGTGGAGGTTTGATTGGCGGGATCGATCCGCGCCCCACCGATGTCCTCGGCAAGGGCTTGTCGCGGTCTTGCGATCTTCCCTGCAAGGGTCTTGCCGGGCCTTGTGAGCGCCTCTGGCAAGAGGTTTAATGGGCCTTGCGCCATCTTCGCAAGGGGCCTTGCCGGGCCTCGTGGGCATCCTCGGCAAGGAGCCTTGTGGTCGCCTTGTCTTCTCGTTCTCGTGCTTGGCTGCTTTTTTTTCCTTGTATCTGCCCTCCTGCGGTAAGGTGAGGATACTCCCTGCCGAGAAGGTGGCTTGAGTCTTGCTTGTTGGATGAAGCGCTTGTCGTCAAGATGGATCCTCTTTAGAGTAATTGCATACCATGGCCCATGCCCGCGTAAGTTAGTGTAGCCCGGTTTTCACTACACCGACAAAAACCTTCTATGGTCATACACCCAATGTAAATGGTTTATTGAATCTCAATCATAGTGATACCCATATTCATAATATTGATGCCAAAAGATGCAAAGTTGATAATGATAGTGCAACATATTTGTGGCACCGCCGCTTAGGTCATATTGGTGTAAAGTTTATGAAGAAACTCCATGCGATGGATTTTAGAATCACTTGATTACATTTGACGCTATAACCATGCCTCATGGGCAAGATGACTAAGACTGCTTCTCCGAACAATGGAGCAAGCCATTGACTTATTGGAAATAATACATACCGATGTATGCTTCGAATGAGTGTTGAGGCTCACAAGGAGTCGCTGGCAAGAAACCTAAGATGTCATTTCTTAAAGTTTAGGGTTGCCATGCTTATGTGAAAAGCTTCAGCCTAATAAGCTCGAACTCCAAATCAAAGAACTAAGGCTTCATAGGATACCCAAAAGAAATTGTTGGGTACACCTTCTATCACAGCTCAAGGCAAGATATTTGTTGCTAAGAGTAGATCCTTTCTAGAGAAGGAGTTTCTCTCAAAAGAAGTGAGTGGAAGGAAAGTAGAATTTATGAGGTAGTTGTACTTTCTCTCGAATTGGAAAGTAGTTCATCACAAATCAGTTCCAAAGTGATGCCTACACCAATTAGTGAGGAAGCTAATGATGATGATCATGAAACTTCGATCAAGTTACTACCGAACCTCGAGGTGAACCAGAGTACGCCCGCAACAGAGTGGTATGGTAATCATGTTCAAAGTCATGTTACTAGACCATGACGAACCCACTAACTATGAGGAAGCGATGATGAGCCCAGATTCCACAAAAGGCTTGAGGCCATGAAATCTGAGATGGATCCATGTATGAGAACAAAGTGTGGACTTTGGTTGACTTGCCCGATGATCGCAAGCCATAGAGAATAAATGGATCTTCAAGAAGAAGACCTGACGCTGATGGTAATGTTACTATCTACAAAGCTCAACTTGTTGCAAAAGGTTTTCGACAAGTTCAAGGAGTTGACTATGATGAGACCTTCTCACCGTGAAGCGATGCTTAAGTCCTCGACCAATCATGTTAGCAATTGCCGATTTTATGATTAAGAAATTTGGCAAATGGATGTCAAAACTGCAATCCTTGATGGATTCCTTAAAGAAGAGTTGTATATGATGCAAGCAAGGTTTTGTCGATCCTAAAGGTGCTAATAAAGTGTGCAAGCTCCAGCCGATCCATTTATGGACCGTGCAAGCCTCTCGAGTTGAATATACGCTTTGATAGTGTGATCAAAGCATATGGTTTTATACATACTTTTGGAGAAGCCAGATTTACAAGAAAGTGAGTTGGAGCTCAGAGCATTTCTAATATTGTATGTGGATGAAATATTGTTGATTGAAATGATGTAGAATTTCTGGATAGCATAAAAGGATACTTGAATAAGAATTTTTCAATGAAAGACCTCAGTGAAGCTTTATATATTAGGCATCAAGATCTATTAAGATAGATCAAGACGCTGACAAGACTTTCGATGAGTACATACTTGATAAGATTTTGAAGGAGTTCAAATGGCTCACCAAAGAAGTAGTTCTTGCCCGAGTAGTAATGTATGAAGTTGAGTAAGACCCAAAACCCAACCAATGCAGTAAGATAGAGAGAGAATGAAAGTCATTGCTATGCCTCAGCCATAGGTTCTATAAAGTATGCCATGCTATATACATGACCTATTGTGTACCTTGCCATGAGTTTGGCAAGGGTACAATAGTGATCCAGAGTAGATCATCGATAAAGTAGCAAAATTATCCTTAGAGAACTAAGGAAAATTTTCCTATGGAGGTTATAAAGATTTCATCGTAAAGAGTTGCGCCGATGCAAGCTTTAACACCGATATGGATGACTCGAGTCTCAATCTGGATACATATTGAAAGTCTGAGCAAATAGCTAGAGTAGCTCCATGCAGAGCATTGTAGACATAGATATTTGCAAAATACATATGAATCTGAATGTATGTAATCTGCTGACTAAACTTCTCACAAGCAAAACATGATCACACCTTAGTACTCTTTTGGTGTTAATCACATGGCTATGTGAACTAGATTATTGACTCTAGTAAGCCCTTTGGGTGTTGGTCACATGGCGATATGAACTATGGGTGTTAATCACATGGTGATGTGAACTATTGGTGTTAAATCACATGGCGATGTGAACTAGATTATTGACTCTAGTGCAAGTGGAGGCTGAAGGAAATATGCCCTAGAGGCAATAAATAAAGTTGTTATTTATATTCCCTATATCATGATAAATTTATTATTCATGCTAGAATTGTATTAACCGAACTTGATACATGTGTGGATACATAGACAAAACACAATGTCCCTAGTGCCATAGACATGTGTTGTCATTTGATGAACGGATAACATCATTAGAGAATGATGTGATGGACAAGACCCATCCGTTAGCTTAGCATGTTGCTCGTTAAGTTTTATTGCTATTGTTGTCTTCATGCATACACATATTCCTTTTGACTATGAGATTATGCAACTCCTTAATATCGGAGGAATACCTTCGTGCTATCACACATCACAACGAATCGGGTGATTATAAACATGCTTTTACATGTATCTCCAAAGGTGTTTGTTGGGTTGGCATAGATCGAGATTAGATTTGTCACTCCGAGTATCGAGAGGTATCTCCGGGCGCCTCGGTAATGCACATCATGATAAGCCTTGCAAGCAATGTGACTAATGAGTTAGTTGGGATGATGTATTACTTTAACGAGTAAAGAAATCTTGCTCAGAATGCAGATTGAACTAGGTATGAAGATACCGATTGATCAATCTCGGCAAGTAACATACCGATGACAAAGGGAATGACGATGTTGTCATTACGGTTTGACAGATAAAGAACTTCATGGAATATGTAGGAACAAATATGAGCATCCAGGTTCCGCTTATTGGTTATCGACCGAGAGGTGTCTCGGTCATGTCTACATAGTTCTCGAACCCGTAGGGTCTGCATGCTTAACGTTCGAGGACGATTTTGTATTATATGAGTTATGTGATTTGGTGAACGAATGTTGTTCGGAGTCCCGGATGAGATCACGGACATGATGAGGAGTCTCAAAATGGTCGATAGTTAAAGATTCATATATAGGACAATAGTATTCGGACAACGGAAGTGTTCCGGGGGTACCGGGTACGTATCGGGTCACCTGAAGGGGTTCCGGGCACCCCCCGACAAAGATATGGGCCTTATTGGGCCTAGGGCAGGACATACCAGCCCCTGTGGGCTGGTGCCCCCATATGGGTCGATCTAAGTGGGAGAAAGGAAAGGTAGGAGGAAAGGAAATAGAGGAATAGGATTCCCCTTCCTTTCCCCATCTCCCCTCTTTCCTTCCCTCCGGAGATAAGGAAAGGGGAGGCCGACTGATGAGGCTCCCAAGTAGGATTCCTCCTACTTAGGGCGCCCAAGGCTGCTCCTCCCTCTCCCGCTTATATATACATGGGGAGGGCTTTAATAGAACACACACCAACAATTGTTAGCCGTGCACCCCCTCAACAGTTTACACCTCCGTCATATTCACGTAGTGATTAGGCGGCCCGCGCCGGATTATCACCATCACTACCATGCCGTCACACTACGACGGAACTCTCCTCAACAATTTGCTAGATCAAGAGTTCGAGGGACGTTATCGAATAACGCAGTGCAGAACTCGGAGGTGCCAGACGCTCGGTACTTGATCGGTTGAATCAAGAAGACGCTCGACTCACTACAAAAAAAATACACTTCCGTGATGATACGTGTTTGTCACAAGAGGTCGCTTTTGTCATGCATGTACATCCATGACAAATTTATGACGTAATCAAGATAGTCATACATGCTGTCGAGAAGTGTTCCCGACATTACCAAAATTATCATCACGAAGTGTCCACTTCCATGACGATAAATCACGCACATACGTATATTTTCGCCAAGGGTGGTTGACACGGCATCCACCGTGAACGGAACGCCGTTAAGCTATCGGGTCGGTTTTGATCCGATAACCCGTTAACGGCCTCCGACCAATGGGAAATTTCCACGTAAAATTCTTATTGGTCGGACGTAAACACGCGTCACCGTTAGTGGGTCGAGGCGCCTATGATACGCCACACGTGGCACGCCCAAAAGAGGCCCATTCTCGTGAAAAGGCCGCCCGCTTGACTTGGTCAAATCATGGCCGCCCATGGAAAGCCTATTAACGGCCCTGCTCAATATAGCCCATTTACAGCTCGCTAACACAAGGCCCGTTATGCCCTCATCCGATTAGGCCCAGAGCGCCATCCGGCCATCCAATATGATTCCAGCCCATTTTCACTTCTCGCCCATGTATGGCCCATGACGCCTTTCGCCCATATGAGGCCCTATGTAACTCTTGGCCTACTAACGACCCATGGTGAAATCGGCCCGTAATGAACAAAGGTATCACTTACCCATTAACGGTCCGTGGTGAAATCGCCCGTAATGAACAAAGGTATCACTTATACCATTAACGGCTCCATATTCCGCTAATGCTTCAGCCCATGTTATCTTTCGCCTTCTCGTGAGCCCATTTATTCTTGGTCTCATTTCAAGATTCGCTTACTTACGGCCTGCTATCGCTATTTTCTCGCCAGGCCAAATTCAGCCCGTGGTTACAAGCCGCCCGCTTGTGGTCCGTTAATATGCTGGGCTATTTTATAGGCCATCAACACGACCTATTAACGATGGCCCATTATGGTCGGCCCATGAACGGACGCATTCCAACTCTAGCCCGCTTACGCCCATAATGCGCCTGCTTTGGACAATCGATTATACGCCCGTATAAGGCCCATTGATAATACGCCCGCAGAAGGCCCATTGTTTCTACGGCCCGTAGAAGGCCCATTGTTTCTACGGCCCGTAGAAGGCCCATCGTTTCACGGCCAAGAGGAGGCCCGTTGTCACTACAAGAATATTAGCCCATGGTTATTGTGGCCTAGTTTAAAAATAGGTTATTGCAGCCACTAGCTAACCAAGGAAAAATAATCGCAATGACTACAAGCAAACAAATAAACAAGACAACAAGGAAATAAATAAGCAAGCAACTAACGCTAGGCTATCACGCTATTACACATATTACATCCATCGACATCAAAGTTCGCCACCAGCAAATATAGGGAACAAAGCAGCATATCATATACACCGGTTGTCAAAGTTGGCGATTAGCGAAATAAACGCCGCAGCAAAACAAATCCAGAACTGAAACCACGCTTAAGATCTCAAGAAACAATATCCTGGTACCCATAACGTCGGGCAAGATGCTTAGCAAGCTTATTAACTTTCTTGTTTGGCGCTTAAATCCTCCACCGCTTGTCGTTGCACCGTAAAATATGCATCTGAATTCGCAGGACTTCCTCAGCCCTTTAGCTTCTCGTCAGCAGCACATCCGATTGATGTCTTTCAATTTGAGTTGGGGAACGAGTAATTTCAAAAAATCCTACGCACACGCAAGATCATGGTGATGCATAGCAACGAGAGGGGAGAGTGTTGTCCATGTACCGTGAGACCGACAAGGGAAGCGCTATGACAACGCTGTTGATGTAGTCGACGCCTTCACGGCCCGACAGATCAAGCAATCAAACTATGGCACCTCCGGGTACACGCTCAGCTCGATGACGATCCCTGACCGATCCAAAGAAAGTGTCGGGAAGAGTTCCACAAGACGACGGCGCAGGACGATCTTGATGTTCTATCACGCAGGCTTCGCCTAAGCACCGCCACAATATTATCAAGGATTATGGTGGAGGGGGCACCGACACGGCTAAGAGATCAATGATCAATTGTTGTGTCTAGAGGTGCCCCCGCCTCGTGATATAAAGGAGCAAGGAGGGCTGGCCGGCCAGAGGAGGCGCGCCAGGAGGAGTCCTACTCCTACCGAGTAGGACTCCCTTTCCTTGTCCAACTAGGAGAGGGGAAGGAAGGAGAGAGGAGAGGAAGGAAAGGTGGGGCGCTGCCTGCCCCGGTCGCCCCTCCTTCGCTTCCACTTTGGGCCCATGAGGCCCATTACTTCGGGGTTCCAGAATCCCTGCATCTCGCTCTATATCCGATAACACCCGAACTATTCCTCGTGTCTCAAATATAGTCGTCCAATATATCAATCTTTATGTCTCGAACATTTCGAGACTCCTTGTCATGTCCGTGATCACATCCGACTCCAAACAACCTTCGTACATCAAATATATAAACTCATAATGAAACCGCCATCGTAACGTTGTTGCAGGACCCTACGGTTCGAGAACAATGTAGACATGACCGAGACATGTCTCGTCAATAACCAATAGCGGAACCTGGATGCTCATATTGGCTCCTACATATTCTACGAAGATCTTTATCGGTCGACCGCATAACAACATACGTTGTTCCCTTTGTCATCGGTATAGTTATTTGCCCGAGATTCGATCGCTTTATCTCAATACCTAGTTCAATCTCACATCGCAAGTCTCTTTACTGCTCAGAATACATCATCTCGCAACTAACTCATTAGTTGCAATGCTTGCAAGGCTTAAGTGATGTGCATTACCGAGAGGGCCCAGATACCTCTCCGACAATCGGAGTGACAAATCCTAATCTCAAATACGCCAACCCAACAAGTACCTTCAGAGACACCAGAGATCACCTTTATAATCACCCAGCTTATGTTGTGATGTTTGGTAGCACACAAAGTGTTCCTCCGTAAATGGAGTTGCATAATCTCATAGTCATAGGAACATGTATAAGTCATGAAGAAAGCAATAGCAACATACTAAACGATCGAGTGCTAAGCTAACGGAATGGGTTAAGTCAATCACATCATTCTCCTAATGATGTGATCCCGTTAATCAAATGACAATCCATGTCAATGGCTAGGAAACTTAACCATCTTTGATCAATGAGCTAGTCAAGTAGAGGCATACTAGTGACACTCTGTTTGTCTACACATGTATCATGTTTCCGGTTAATACAATTCTAGCATGAATAATAAACATTTATCATGAAATAAGGAAATAAATAATAACTTTATTATTGCCTCTAGGGCATATTTCCTTCAGTCTCCCACTTGCACTAGAGTCAATAATCTAGTTCACATTGCCATGTGATTTAACATCAATAGTTCACATCACCATGTGGTTAACACCCATAGTTCACATCGTCATGTGACCAACACTCAAAGGGTTTACTAGATTCAGTAATCTAGTTCACATCTCTATGTGATTAACACCCAAAGAGTACTAAGGTGTGATCATGTTTTGCTTGTGAGACAAGCTTAGTCAACGGGTCTGCCAAAATTTAGATCCGTATGTATTTTGCAAATTTCTATGTCTACAATGCTCTACACGGAGCTACTTTAGCTAATTGCTCCCACTTTCAATATGTATCCAGATTGAGACTTAGAATCATCTGGATTAGTGTCAAAACTTGCATCAACGTAACCCTTACGGCGAACCTTTTTGTCACCTCCATAATCGAGAAACATATCCTTATTCCACTAAGGATAATTTTTTACCGCCGTCCAGTGATCTACTCCTAGATCACTATTGTACTCCATTGCCAAAATCAGTGTAGGGTATACAATAGATCTGGTACACAGCATGGCATACTTTATAGAACCTATGGCTGAGGCATAGGGAATGACTTTCATTCTCTTTCTATCTTCCGTCGTGGTCGGGCTTTGAGTCTTACTCAATTTCACACCTAGTAACACAGGCAAGAACTCTTTCTTTGACTGTTCCATTTTGAACTACTTCAAAATCTTGTCAAGGTATGTACTCATTGAAAAACTTATCAAGCCGCCTTGATCTATCTCTATAGATCTTGATGCTCAATATGTAAGCAGCTTCACCGAGGTCTTTCTTTGAAAAACTCCTTTAAACACTCCTTTATGCTTTGCGTAATAATTCTACATTATTTCCATCAACAATATGTCATTCACATATACTTATCAGAATGTTGTAGTGCTCCCACTCACTTTCTTGTAAATACAGCTTCACCGCAAGTCTGATAAAACTATATGTTTTGATCAACTTATCAAAGTGTATATTCCAACTCCGAGATGCTTGCACCAGTCCATAGATGGATCACTGAGCTTGCATATTTTGTTAGCACCTTTAGGATTTACAAAACCTTCTGTTGCATCATATACAACTCTTCTTTAATAAATCCATTAAGGAATGCAGTTTTGTTTATCCATTTGCCGATTTCATAAAATGCGCAATTGCTAACATGATTCGACAGACTTAAGCATAGATACGAGTGACGCCATAGTCAACACCTTGAACTTGTCGAAAACCTTTTATGCATAATTCTAGCTTTGTAGATAGTAACACTACTATCAGCATCTCGCCTTCCTCTTGAAGATCCATTTATTTTCTATGGCTTGCCGATCATCGGGCAAGTCAACCAAAGTCCACACTTTGTTCTCATACATGGATCCCATCTCAGATTTCATGGCTTCAAGCCATTTTGTGGAATCGGGCTCACCATCACTTCTTCATAGTTCGAGAGGTTCACCATGATCTAGTAGCATGACTTCCGTAACATGATTACCGTATCACTCGTGCGGATCTTACTCGTTGATCTACGAGGTTCGGTAATAACTTGATCTCAAGTTTGATGATCATCATCATTAACTTCCTCACTAATTGGTGTAGGTGTCACAGAACCGATTTCGTGATGAACTACTTTCCAATAAGGGAGCAGGTACAATTACCTCATCAAGTTCTACTTTCCTCCCACTCACTTCTTTCGAGAGAAACTCCTTCTAGAAAGGATCCATTCTTAGCAACGAATGTCTTGCCTTCGGATCTGTGATAGAAGGTGTACCCAACAGTCTCCTTTGGGTATCCTATGAAGACATATTTCGATTTGGATTTGAGCTTATCAGATGAAACTTTTTCATATAAGCATCACAACCCCAAACTTTAAGAAACGACAACTTTGGTTTCTTGCCAAACCACGCTCAGATTGTGTCGCCTCAACGGACTTAGATGGTGCCCTTTTAACGTGAATGCAGCTGTCTTTAATGCATAACCCCAAAACGATAGTGGTAAATCGGTAAGAAACATCATAGATTGCACTATATCCAATAAAGTACGGTTATGACGTCCGACACACCATTATGCTGTGGTGTTCTGTGGCGGAGTAGTGAAACTATTTCACATTGTTTTAATCAAGACCAAACTCAGAACTCAAATATTCTTCTCCACGATCGATCATAGAAACTTTATTTTCTTGTTACGATGATTTTCCACTTCACTCTGAAATTCTTTGAACTTTTCAAATGTTTCGCACTTGTATTTCATCAAGTAGATATACCCATATCTGCTCAAATCATCCGTGAAGGTCGAAAATAATGATACTTGTCGCGAGCCTTAATATTCATCGGACCACATACATCAAGATGTATGATTTCCAACAAATCTGTTGCTCACTCCATTGTTCCGAGAACGGAGTCTTTAGTCATCTTGCCCATAAGGCATGGTTCGCAAGCATCAAGTGATTCATAATCAAGTGATTCCAAAATCCCATCAGATGGAGTTTCTTCATGCGCTTTACACCAATATGACCTAAACGGCAAGTGCACAAATAAGTTGCACTATCATTATTAACTTTGCATCTTTTGGCTTCAATATTATGAATATGTGTATCACTACGATCGAGATCCAACAAACCATTTTCATTGGGTGTATGACCATAGAAGGTTTTATTCATGTAAATAGAACAACAATTATTCTCTAATTTAAATGAATAACCAGATTGCAACAAACATGATCAAATCATATTCATGCTCAATGCAAACACCAAATAACACTTATTTAGTTTCAACACTAATCCCGAAAGTATAGGGAGGTGCGATGATGATCATATCAATCTTGGAACTACTTCCAACACACATCGTCACCTTGACTTTTACTAGTTTCGCTTATTCTCAGAACTCCTGCTTCGAAGTTACTACTCTAGCAACCGAACCAAGATCAAATGCCGAGGGGTTGCTATAAACACTAGTAAAGTACACATCAATAACATGTATATCAAATATACCTTGTTCACTTTGCCATCCTTCTTATCCACCAATTACTTGGGGTAGTTCCGCTTCTAGTGACCAGTCCCTTTGAAGTAGAAGCACTCAGCCTCGTGCTTAGGTCCAGACTTGGGCTTCTTCACTTGAGCAGAACTTGCTTGCCGCTCTTCTTGAAGTTCCCTTCTTCCCTTTGCCCTTTCTTGAAACTAGTGGTCTTGTTAACCATCAACACTTGATGTTTTTCTTGATTTCTACCTTCGCGATTTCAGCATCACGAAGAGCTTGGGAATTACTTTCGTCATCCCTTGCATATTATAGTTCATCACGAAGTTCTACTAACTTGGTGATGGTGACTAGAGAATTCTGTCAATCACTATTTTATCTGGAAGATTAACTCCCACTTGATTCAAGCGATTGTAGTACCCAGACAATCTGAGCACATGCTCACTGCTTGAGCTATTCTCCTCCATCTTTTATCGGGTATTTTCTTGAAATATTAACTTCAACTCCTGGAACATCTCATATGGTCCATGACGTTCAAAACATCTTTGAAGTCCCAATTCTAAGCCGTAAAGCATGGTGCACTAAACTATCAAGTAGTCATCACATTGAGCTAGCCAAACGCTCATAACGCCCCCTGATCTGCTCCTCGCAATAGGTCTATCACCTAGCGTGCATCAAGGACATAATTCTTCAGGCAGCAATGAGGATAAACCTCAGATCACGGATCCAATCCGCATCATTGCTACTATCATCTTTCAACATATTTTCTAGGAACATATCAAAATAAACATAGGGAAGCAACAACGCGAGCTATTGATCTACAACATAATTTGCAAAATACTATCAGACTAAGTTCATGATAAATTTAAGTTCAATTAATCATATTACTTAAGAACTCCCACTTAGATAGACATCCTCTAATCTTCTAAGTGATCACGTGATCCATATCAACTAAACCATGTCCCATCATCACGTGATGGAGTAGTTTCAATGGTGAACATCACTATGTTGATCATATCTACTATATGATTCACGCCGACCTTTCGGTCTCCATGTTCCGAGGCCATATCTGTTATATGCTAGGCTCGCAAGTTTAACCTCGAGTATTCCGCGGTGCAACTGTTTTGCACCCGCTGTATTTGAACGTAGAGCCTATCACACCCGATCATCACGCGGTGTCTCAAAGACGAAGAACTTTCGCAACGGTGCATACTAAGGAGAACACTTTACTATGATAATTTAGTGAGGGATCATCTTATAATGCTACCGCAATCAAAGCAAGATAAGATGCATAAAAGATAAACATCACATGCAATCAATATAAGTGATATGATATGGCCATCATCATCTTGTGCTTGTGATTCCATCTCCAAGCACCGCCATGATCACCATCGCCACCGGCGCGACACCTTGATCTTCATCGTAGCATCGTTGTCGCCTCGCCAATCTTATGCTTTATGATTATCGCTACCGCTTAGTGATAAAGTAAAGCATTACAGTATGCATTGCATTGCATACAATAAAGCGACAACCATATGGCTCTCGCCAGCTGTCGATAACTCGTTACAAAACATGATCATCTCATACAATAAAATTTAGCATCATGTCTTGACCATATCACATCACAACATGCCCTGCAAAAACAAGTTAGACGCCCTCTACTTTGTTGTTGCAAGTTTTACGTGGCTGCTACGGGCTTAGCAAGAACCAATCTTACCTACGCATCAAAACCACAATGATAGTTTGTCAAGTTGGTGTTGTTTTAACCTTCGCAAGGACCGGCGAGCCACACTCGTTCAACTAAAGTTGAGAAACCGACACCGCCAGCCACCTGTGTGCAAAGCACATCGGTAGAACCAGCCTCGCAGAAGCGCACGTAATGTCGGTCCGGCCGCTTCATCCAACAATACCGCCAACCAAAGTATGACATGCTGGTAAGCAGATGACTTATATCACCCACAACTCACTTGTGTTCTACTCGCAAATAACATCAACACATAAAACCTAGGCTTGATGCCATTGTTGGGGAACGAGTAATTTCAAAAATTCCTACGCACACGCAAGATCATGGTGATGCATAGCAACGAGAGGGAGAGTGTTGTCCATGTACCGTGAGACCGAAAGCGAAGCGCTATGACAACGCTGTTGATGTAGTCGACGCCTTCACGATCCGACCGACCAAGCACCAAACCACGGCACCTCCGAGTTCTTGCACACGCTCAGCTCGATGACGATCCCCTGACCGATCCAAAGAAAGTGTCGGAAAGAGTTCTCATCACGACGACGTGGTGACAATCTTGATGTTCTACCGTCGCAGGGCTTCGCCTAAGCACCGCTACAATATTATCGAGGATTATGGTGGAGGGGGGCACCGCACACGGCTAAGAGATCAATGATCAATTGTTGTGTCTAGAGGTGCCCCCCTGCCCCCATATATAAAGGAGCAAGGGGGAGGGGGCGCCGCCAGAGGAGGCGCGCCAGGAGGAGTCCTACTCCCACCGGGAGTAGGACTCTCCTTTCCTTGTCCAACTAGGAGAGGGGGAAGGGAGAGAGGAGAGGAAGGAAAGGCGCCGCCTCCTAGTCCAATTCGACTAGAGGGGGGGCGCGCCTGCCCCGCCGCCTCCTCCTCTTCCTCCACTTTGGGCCCATGAGGCCCATTAACCCCTCGGGGTTCCGTAACCCCTCGTATTCGCTCTATATCCGATAACACCCGGAACTATTCCTGTGTCCGAATATAGTTGTCCAATATATCAATCTTTATGTCTCGACCATTTCGAGACTCCTCATCATGTCCGTGATCACATCCGCGATTCAACAACCTTCGTACATCAAAATATATAAACTCATAATGAAACTGCATCGAACGTTAAGCGCAAGGACCCTACGGGTTCGAGAACAATGTAGAAATGACCGAGACATGTCTCCGTCAATAACCAATAGCGGAACCTGGATGCTCATATTGGCTCCTACATATTCTATGAAGATCTTTATCGGTCAGACCGCATAACAACATATGTTGTTCCCTTTGTCATCGGTATGTTACTTTCCCAAGATTCGATCCTCGGTATCTCAATACCTAGTTCAATATCGTTACTGGCAAGTCTCTTTACTCGTTCCGTAATACATCATCTCGCAACTAACTCATTAGTTTCAATGCTTGCAAGGCTGAAGTGATGTGCATTACCGAGAGGGCCCAGAGATACCTCTTCGACAATCAGAGTGACAAATCCTAATCTTGAAATATGCCAACCCAACAAGTACCTTCAGAGACACCTGTAGAGCACCTTTATAATCACCCAGCCATGCTAGGATGTTTGGTAGCACACAAAGTGTTCCTCCGTAAACGGAGTTGCATAGTCTCATAGTCATAGGAACATGTATAAGTCATGAAGAAAGCAATAGAAACATACTAAATGATCGAAAAGCTAAGCTAACGGAATGGGTCAAGTCAATCACATCATTCTCCTAATGATGTGATCCCGTGAATCAAATGACAACCCATGTCAATGGCTAGGAAACTTAACCATCTTTGATCAACGAGCTAGTCAAGTAGAGGCATACTAGTGACACTGCTTGTCTATGTATTCACACATGTATCATGTTTCCGTTAATACAATTCTAGCATGAATAATAAACATTTATCATGAAATAAGGAAATAAATAATAACTTTATTATTGCCTCTAGGCATATTTCCTTCAATAGTTGGTATGAGTAAATACAAATCATGCAAGAGAAAAGGAGTATGAACCATAGCTACAGTAACCTGACCTGAGAACAAATTTTGTCGGTGTAGGAACGACACATATGGGATCACAAGAATCCTTACTACGGTTGCGGGGCTGGGTCGTGAGAAGAGCGGATCAAACAGACAGCACACGGTCTCTTTATCTGTGTTCGCCGCGAGGATGCGTAGAAACCCTACTCCTGCTTTGGTGGTTTGTTTATCTGTGTTCTTGAACTAGCAATGGGCGGAGAGCTCCAAAGTCAATCTCCTCCTTGTCGCCGGGCCTCCTTTTATAGGGAAAGGGGTTGCCACAAAGGGCACACAGGAGGTGGAAAGGCACAAAGTTGATGCGAAGCTTATCCTCGTGATTACATGACAAGGCACATTTAATGCGCCTTGCTTAGGTGTCCTTGCTTTATCGGGACGGGAGAGCTATGTCTTGTCCATCGCCGCCCTTTCGCAGGTTTCGACTAACACTTCGCCAGCGGTGCCATGTAGGCAGGCAACAGCTGAGGTGGCGCAGTTGATGGGCCTCCACGAAGATCTCGTTGTCAGCCACGCAGTGCCCCAACTGGTTGGGTCGGCAGCTGCATGCTAACGGTGGTGGAGGTTTGATTGGCATGGGCTCGATGGTGGCCTCACGGTGTTTTGGCGTAGGCCTCGTCAGAGCCCCAAGCGCCCGGCCCGCTTAGACTACTTTTGGATCCGGTCTTGCCTTGGCGTCATTATCATCCCCTGCAAGGCTTTGCCAGGGCTCTTTGGTCCTCCTTGGCTGGGATCCCGCCAAGGGTCATCATCTTCTATAGTGTGTATTCGATCTTGAATGTCTTCACAAAGATCTCATAACACCACGGGATGTCTCCTAATCCTTGCCCCATGGGGGTAGTGGACTCAAAGGTGATTCGCTTCGAGGTGTGGGCGAGCTGCCACGGCAAGGGTCTTGCCGGTTTGTTAGAAACCGCCTCGACAAGGATCTTTGCCAGGGGAGTCCACCTGCCCCTCTCGCTTCTTTGTGGTCTTGGTCTGTAAGGCTGCTCGCTTCCTTTCGAAGCCGCTTATCTTGGCTCACCTCCTTGCCTTGCTCAAGGCGTGGTGCTCATGCCAGATCGCCTGCATTGAAGATAGGGGTACAAAAGTACCCTCTTTTTGTACACCGGTAGAGCCCCTGCCCGGGTTACACGAAGCGCACTCGCTGGGCCAGCCCAAAACGGTGCGCAGGCAGGGTGGTGGTTTTTACCGTAAGTCTTCAGACGCTGCGCTTCCTCATGCCTCCCGCGGTGGCTTGGCATGGGAGGCGTGGCGGACGGGCGGCATGCGTGGGACTAAGCTCGCTGCATGCGCTATGTCGTAGTAAAGGGGCGGTTCGCGCTTTCCCCATAAACGGAGGGAGGCGTGGAGGCGCCCCATTTATCGAACGGGCCGAGGCGGTCTTCAAGGCATCCATTCCCCACGATCACGGGGTGGGGAGAGGCTGCCTCACCCGCCTCCTTGTCCCAAGACGTCCGCCACGTGGCTCTTTGGCGCGCTTAGGGGTGGCGACACTGGGAGGCGGAACCGGCTGCCGCTGGCTGGGGCAGCGGTTGGTCCCAGTTCCTCGCGCCTCGTGTCTTGATTGGCCTGAGGGGGCGGCCGAGCCTCCCCCTGCCTTTTATAAAGAGCCGGAGGGGGGATGGCGCCCTGCATTCTTCCATCTCCTCCTTTCTTCAGCTTGCCCTCCTCCATCCGCCATGGAGAGAGGGAATCTTAGCCTTCAACGATGGTGGCAAGGGTCGCCGCCGACAACGCGCTCTCCTTTCTCCCTAGACCATGTGGCAGAGCTAGCCGCGAGGGGAAGGGGAGGGGCTAGGCTGCATGAAGGCCGAGGCGCCAGGGAAGAGGGAGTGACGGGCGGCGCGCCGTCCCGCCTCCGCCAGTAGAGTTCCTCCCCGCATGGAGGCCATGTTGGGGATGACCTTGCGAAGTTCTTTCGTCAGTTGCGCCGTCACGCCGCCACGCTTTCGCCTTCTCGACTCATTCGCGAGCTGTAATGGAGCTGGATCCGCCGGAGTCAGCTGCTGCTGCATGAGGGGCTGTTGATCGCTGCAGACGCGAGTTCGCATCGATTTCCCAGCCTCACGTGATGTATCTTTGTCGAGGGTGGAAGACGTCATCATTATTCACCGCTTGACGGCGTGGCCTCACTTCATTTCTGCTAATGGAGGGTGGTCTCCTCTCCGCCAAGGTTCGCAAGCCGACTCGAGTAAGGTGCTGCGTGGAGAGCTCTCGATAGCGAAGACTCTCTCGAGCGGGAGTGGCGACGAGGATAGCGCCGATGGACGGCGAGGATAGTAGGCGTGCAGGATGATGGGTCCGATTAGGTGTCGGGCGCCGCCTCCGCGGCACCGCCACCCCATCATCCGTGTCGCCACCTTCCTGAACTTTTCGGGTCGCTCACTTGGGCGGTCATGCGCGGAGGCTGCTAAGAGGAAGAGGGCGGGCGTGCAAGGTCACAAATCGAGTACACGGGCACCGACGCCTCGATTATTACGACGCCCCGCCGCCTGCCTTCGAAGCTCGCTCCTGCTGCTATCACCATCCAAATTTTCTGGACGCCACCGAGATGTTCTCTTTGGTGTCTCCCCGCCACTGTAGCTTCCGCCTAGGCGCTTCTTCGCTCTTTTTTCGCCCATTGACCTGCCTCCCGAGGAGAGGGACAAGTGAGGGTTACGCAAAGTTGAGGGAGTCTCGGATTAGGGGGTGTCCGGATAGTCAACTATCACCGCTATCGGACTCTAGACTATGAAGATACAAGATTGAAGACTTCGCCCCGTGTCCTGGATGGGACTTTCTCTTGCGGAAGGCAAGCTTGGCGATACGGATATGTAGATCTCCTACCATTGTAACCGACTGGTAACTCTAACCCTATCCGTGTCTATATAAACCGGAGGGTTTTAGTCCCGTAGGACTAACAACAATCATACCATAGGCTAGCTTCTAGGTTTAGCCTCTGATCTCGTGGTAGATCTACTCTTGTACTACCCATATCATCAATATTAATCAAGTAGGAGTAGGGTATTACCTCCTTCGAGAGGGCCCAACCTGGTAAAAACATCGTGTCCCTTGTCTCCTCGTTACCATCTTCCTAGACGCACGCTCGACCCCTTCAATCCGAGATCCGCCGGTTTTGACAATCGACATTGGTGCTTTCATTGAGAGTTCCTCCGTCGTCACCTATAGGTCCGATGGCACCTTCGATCATCAATAACGACGCGGTCCAGTGAGACTTTTCTCCCGACAGATCTTCAGATTCGGCGTTTTGCATCATGCGCTAATTCACTTGGCCATCCGGAGCAGATCGAAGTAACGCTACCCGGCCATCAGGTCAGATTTGGGAGTTTGAACTACACGGCCGACATCCGCGGAGACTTGATCTTCGACGGATTCGAGCCAGCCAAGTGCGCCACACTGCCTCGATGGGCATGATCTAGCTCGCCGCTGAACAAAGGCCTTGAAGTCAAGACTCGAGAGTCCGCCCGACCTTAGCTCGGAGCCGACTCTCGATCGAGGACGCAGTGGTTGGACACCGCCTGGGCTACGATCTCAACGGCGATTGAGCCGAACTCCGTCCCTGCTCATTGCGGAAGACTGACTCCAAGGTGTGTTGACCTCTCGGACTGAACTCCTCCGCGCCTGCGCTAATCGAATCCGATTGGGCCCCGGTCATGGAGTTCATCACAGGACATTTTCAGCACTCGCCTTGGCGACATCTTTGAATTCACTAAAGTCTCTCTTTATCGAGAGCCCCGGCCGACTACGTCAGAAGGTTGGGATGCGGACGACGAAGAAATTCAACGCCCACCCACCACCCACTTTGTAGCCATCGCCGATGATTTAACCGACATGCTCGACTTCGACCAAGACATCGACGGTATGGATGATTTATGCCGAGATTTACCAAGACCCAAATACCACAGACACCGGAAGGCCACCTCGCCATATGACATATACATGGTGGACATCCCAAAAATGGAATGGCGATGGAACGAAGGAGGATGACCTTCCAACAAACAACCCAAGCGCTTGAACGTCGCCGCGCCGCTTCTAAATCCCGCCACAAAAAACGGTGATTCCCAATGGGAGATAATAATACCCTGGACAAGCTGAGAAGACGACCCCTCCAGCAGGACTCCGGCAACAGAGGAGGGAGAAGCAAGACCGCATAGATGCTAAGGCGTAAAGAGAGGTAGAGGACGATAATTATGCACCCATTCAAGATGATAGGCAAGCCTCGACGACGATCTAATTTGTCGTGCTGCAGGATCCCGCCAACAGAGCGCCAAACGCAGGCTTATGGCCACGCAAGCAGCCTCAAGAAAAGCAGCAGCAGTTTAGAGCTGATATAGACTTGTTAGTCGACAGATGGACTCAAGTCCTTGCAGTCAAGAGTATGAACCTAACGCCTCCAAGAGATACCTTAAACGTAGGCTGCTACCCCAATTAGAGGAAGCAGCACCCAAACCTCACAACACCAACAAGATGATGCGGCCGACCGCCACCCAGTGGTCACGATCGAGAGGCCTCTAGACCTCCATTCAAGCCGCATTCAGTACGCTCAAAAATACCAAGGCACGGGAAACGCGCCGACCAAGACATATTGAGGACAAGGCAAGGCAAACAAGATCGATCTACGGATTGCATGCCTCTACCTACACGCGATTTATAACCATCACGCCGATACATAAATTCGCCGGCCGAACACGTGAGACAAAGCTCATTTGAGCTGCGCCGTGATATAGCTCAATACGTAGGGCCAGACACCCACTATGCTTCACGATGAAGTAATGGATCATCAAACCTCGAGGGTTTCAAAACCAGAACATCGAATCATACGATGGCACAACAGATCCCGGTTTGGATCGAGGACTACCTCCTCCATATCCACATGGCCTCATGGAGATGATCTACACGCCATCAAATACCTCCCACTCAAGCTTAAAGGACCAGCCTGACATTGGCTCAATAGCTTGCCAAATAGAATGAATTGTTGTTGGGAGGACCGAAGCCACATTCCTTGATAACTTCCTGTGGCTACACGCACACCAATGACGCCGATGACCACAGCCACATAATTCAGCAGCTAGAAGAATCGCCAGACAATTCTGGACATGGTTCCTAACCAAGAAAAATCAAATCGCTGACTATCCGATGCAGAGGTCCTTGCATACTTTAAACATAACATCCGCGATGAGTGGCTTCGGCCCAAGACCCAGGACAGAAAAGCCAAAATCCATGGCAGCCCTCACCACACTCATGACCCGCTTTGCTGGAGAGGACAGCCAGGCTAGCTCAAGCAACAACTTGGCCAAACACCCGATAGTTCGGATACCAAGGACAACAATGGCAGGTCGCTATTGCAACAAGCATAAACGCCGATTAACGGTGATAATGCTAAAGATACGACAAGAATGCCGGATTCAGAGGCTCTAAACCTGCTCAGCGTAAGAAGCCATTCAAAAGAAATACCAGGCCCGGCCCAACTTGGACCGATATACTGATCGCTATGCCCGATACACGCCACCCCAAAAAACCAGCCAACCACACCAACATGGATTGTTGGGTGTTCAAGCAAGCAGCAAGCTAAGTGCCAACTCAATGACAAGGGCTGCATAGCGATGACGAGGAGATCCCCACCTCCGAACAATAGAGGACAGAAGGGCTTCCCCACAAGTGCGGACGGTGAACATGATATACGCAACCCACATACCCAAAAGGGAGCGGAAGCATGCACTAAGGGACGATATGCGATGGAGCCAGCCGCCTAAAGTTCAACCCATGGTCCTCCTGCCCATCACCTTTGATCAAGGGACCACCCCACAAGCATCTCGGCACGCGGATTCGCCGCATTGGTTCTCGACCCAATCATCAACGGATTTCACCTCACTAGAGTCCTCGATGGACGGCGGTAGTAGCCTGAACTCGCTTACTGTGATACAAGGCGCAAATGGGCATAGACCCCAAGGATTAAACCCACAAAGACGACCTTTAAAGGCGTAATACCAGGTGTAGAGGCCAATTGTACAGCTCATTACACTCAAGTGGTCTTCGGATCCCGGATAACTTCCGGCTTAAGAGTTAATCTTCACATAGTCCCGCTCTGCAGCGGTTATCACGCGATCGCTGGACGAACCGCGTAATTGCAAAGTTCAATGCGGTGCCGCACTCACGATACCTCAAGCTCAAGATGCCAGCCCGAGGAGTAATCACGCTCAATGGAACACCAACGCTTCTCCGAACGGAGGAGCACATGGCGCCCTCGGGCGGAGGTGCAAAGCAGCCTCTCACAACAATTCTCGAGTCCGCTATTAAACGTCCGCCACCGCCGCCCGCCCGAGTAATCTCCACAACAAGACCACCTCGACACGATCCAAGCACGCCAGAGTAACCGCCCCAACCCCAGCCCTCGCGAATTGCGAAGCCAAGATATACGCGACATAACTACGCTGGAGATACCATGGGCATAAGGAGGGCACGACCACCAGACGCCTGCACGCGGCTCAACCGCACTGTGGGCCCCGATTGTGTCATTCTTTTCTTTTTTTCTTTTTCTTACTTTCAGACTCCGCTCAGAAGTCCGTCCGCACTAGAATTGCCGAACTCACGATGCAACAGCCAGGAAGCGTAAAGCTACGCCGAGTGTCCAGTGGTCTCTATTACTAGCATTATACCTGTTTTACATACCATTCGCAGCTACCCCTCGAGGGGACATGTTAAATAGTCCCATCCCTTGCTTATCGCACTATTTGTATCGCTCGCTTCCATTGCAGCACTTTTTTGAATAAACAATACATAGCTTTTGCCTATTATTGCACTCCTTTCTATATATATATATATATGTTCATTTCATGACATGTTGCACCAGACACTTTGGTACGGCTAATACACCAGGTGGTAAGTAAGTACCCAAAAGTATGGTGTGATAAGTCCAACACTTTCACAAGTGCGGCACCTTCAACTTATAGCATTATATGCATCGGTTCAATCATGTCTTGGGTCAATAGTTGGGTTTGCCTGCTCCCATGTTTTGGTACCTTACATTCCGCTATATCGGCTAAGGTAGCCTGGGAGAACCACTGCGATTGTGCCTGGTTGAGCTGGGTTGAGCACCTGCTGGAGAAAGCTAAACTGACTGTCATGATAGGGCGAGAGCCACGTCGCTGTTCGAGAGGTTTTTCGGTCCCTAAAGACTTATGCCGCTTAGAGCGAGGAGTCTGCATTGTCTGCCAAGGCGTGATAGCGCCACGCACTCGGTCTTCCGATACTAGGGGCTTCACTAAATTTAAAATTATAGAATTCTATGGCTAAGGAGAGTGTTCAAGCACTATAAGTCCGGGTTGCCTTGTTCGTTATGCTGAACGCCTCGATGGACCCAAGAATGGGAACGAGCGCTCAAGTTTATCCCGAACACCCCAAAGACTGTGGTATGGGGGCTGAAGCCAACGACTTGCCATCTCTCAAATTTGATAAACGGCCGCACATAAGGTAATATTTTAAATTAACAAGTTGCTTAGCGATATGAACAAGTTTTCAGCACAGATAACAAATGCTAGTCTATTAAAAATTACATCTTTGGAGCACTCATCCGCTATATACGGCGGCACCTCGAGACTTCCTCATAGTACATTTCGGCTTGCGATGCTCCTTGCTCTTCGGTGGTCTGTCTGGCACAAGCTTCTCCAAGATCCAGCTTCGCCCAAAGGCACTTTAGCACGGGCAAGGGCCCGACGGCACCTTCAATGCAAACAGCGCTTTGATGACTTCAATCCATGGACAAAGGCCCACCAGCCGCCGTGACTAGCCCAAAGTAGCTCCTGTGCATGGCTTCCAATGGCCAGAACCGAACTATGAGGCCTCTTCATGGCCTGTTACGGCACTTGTGGAGCTCGACCAGCCTTCACCACGCCAGGGCACTGGACGCTCGCCTCATAATACGAGACCATAACATCTTTCTCCGCCGAGCTCCTCCTCCTGGCGCGGTAGGAACGGGCAGCATCGCATACACTACGGGCAGATCTCGCTAATGCTCCCGGAGAGCTCCGAACCGGTAAGTAATAGGTAACTCACTTTCACATGCTTGCTTTGCATAAAGAATGCCTTACCCACGCTATCTTCTTTAATGATTCAATTTCTTGAGGGCTTTTTGGCTTCGCCTTAGCGGCTTTGGCACTCTCAAGAGCCGAGGCGAGCTCGACTCTCGAAGTTCTTGAGTCACGCCCAAACTCTCGTGGTTTTTCCACGAGAGCCTGGAGCTCTTGCCGACACCTCCTACCACCCGCCTCCTGCTTCTCTCACTCGGTGCCCATGTCATGAGCTTCGTCACGGACACCGCTTCTCGTGGTCGCCACCTCGCCTCGTGGCCCCTACAATACCCACGTTATTCCCTCCATTTTTTGCAACCAATCCTTTCTATAAGGTATTTCTTTAATAAGGTATTGCTTACCTTCCCTGTCCTCGAAGCTGCTTCTGGCAAGGCCGAGCTCGTTCTCTGACCGCCGAGGCTCTTCTTCAACGCATCGACCTCAGCAATGCCATGGCAGAGGTCAAGAACAGAGTTCCCATTCGTGATATTGACATACTTATGTTAGACTCCTGTAGATATCTTTTAGATCCTTAGTCCCGCTTTTCTTTCCCAACAATCAACTAAGCATCAGGGGCTACTGTCTATGCGTGTAATATTTTTACATATTCTAACACTTACCTCAAAGCCCGTTAGAAGGCTGGTATAGCTCAAACACCTCGCTTTATGACTCGAACCTTCGATCACCACACTCATAACAAGCAGCGGTGGTTCCTCCCGATGGGAGGCGCCAGCTAAGCGCCCAAGAAGCTATCCGCGCCTCCGCTGGACGGAGGACACCGCGCCTTACCCTTCCTACGAAGGGACCGCTGTCGGACTTCGAACCGCTGAAGGTTCCGTATGGAGTCCTGGGACAAGGGTCGGGCTGAGCCCCCGGGCCCCGCTTCCCTTGCGCCGAGTCCCGAGGCTGCCTTAGGGCGCCTCAGGCCACCTCCTTCTGACCAGCCCCCTGGGGCCCCACTGGCGCCGCCCGCAGCGTGAGTGAGGAGGCGGCCGAAGTGAAGTACTTCCACTTCAACGAATCTGTGGGACCCACTGACGGCTGGGCGAGCCTGCCCTGAGCGGATGCATGATTGTTCGCATTAGAGAACACTATGCAATGAAAAAAAGCCATGGGTATCCTGGACACTTACGATCTCGCCAGGGGCTTGGCCCTTGTTGGCCACTCCTCCTCGCGTTGTCGCGCGCAGGAGAAGTCCGAGGAAGGGTCCTTCCTTCTGATTCTCTCCGCCCCAGCTGGGGCGGCCTTCCTTTTCTTTCCTTCACGGGGAGAGGCTTTTTCCTCCTCTCGTCAGGGGAGGATTCCAGCCGTGGTCGCGATGAGTCCGACAGCACCCGGTGCCGGAGCTCCTTCGAGTTCCCGTGGCCCTTCTTGGCCTCTTTCCCGCACCACGTGAGGTTCCGGAGCCAGCAGCCCCGCTAATCGGACGTCCTGGGTCTTCCGCAAAGGGGCCGGAAGAATTTCCCCGGACGCCTTCAAATCCCCCAAAGGTTAGGGAGTTTTAGATCCCAAGAAGAGTCAAACTATGAAAAAAGAGTCCCATAAAGGGTAAATAACTTACCTCCTGGCTTGACCATGAGCTGAATCCATCTTCGAGGGATTGGGAGCTCGGCGCCTTGAACAACACCCCAGGCATCTTCAATGTAGTGTCAAGAGCCTTTTCGGAGTTGGGTGGTTTGCCGGATCGAACTCCCACAATTTGAAGGCCCGTTGTTGGCATGGGAGAATCCGCGATGAGCATCACCGGATTACGCTGACAAGCCCGAGATTCTTGTCCACCGTTTCGGAGCAGGTTTGGAGTCCGGACTGTTCGGTCCCAATCCTGACATTGGGCCCGCTCTTTCCATGATGTGAGCCGGGGAGGCAGATCGAATTGGGGCCGCTCGCCATTGAGAGACGCATCGGCTCGGTGATGTAGAACCACCTCGATTGCCACCCCTTTATGGTCTGCACAAAGGAGCCCTCGTTAGCCATAGGACTTTGGGCCATCTTGCCAACTATGGCACCTCCGAGACGCTGGCGGCCGCCCACTACCTCTCGGCTTGATATTGAAGATCTTCAGCCATAAGTCAAGTGGGGCTGGATGCAGGGGAAGGTCTCATACACCACGATGAACGCCAGATGTTGAGGATGAAATTCGGGCCAGATCGCGGAAGTCCAGGCGAGTAGAACATGAGCCCCGGACAAATGGGTGAAGTGGAAAACCTAGTCCGCAGAGGAAGTGGGTGGAGAAACACCACCTCTCATGGGGGCTCTGGGGTTGAAATGAGCTGCCGTCGCCGGTAAGCCAAAGCGTGATGTTGCTGGACAAGTATCCGCCTTCCGCAAGCTTTTTTGATGTGCCCTCCGTGATTTGAGGAGGCCTATCCACCTGCCTCCTGGCCTGACATAGTTGGAGAAGGTTGAGGGATGTGCGGACTTGGGCGCTGGAGCTCGAAAAGCGCTGGAAATGGATGAGCAAAGGAGGAAGAAGGCGAGGTGAAAAGGTGGATCCTTATCCCCTATATGGATGGACGGTTATGCATGCCCCGCCAGCCTGGTAAAACTCGCTTATATCCCAAGCTACCAGAATCAATGGCGCGGATGGGTTACCTCATCCATATTGATGGGAATCTCGGAATAAGGGGCACGATCTCGCTTGATAAGACATACTAAGGAAACCGCTTCGCTAAACGTGCTAAGGTGGAGCAAAGAAAACGATTCGTGATAAAGGCTCCGGCCGTGGTGTGATGTCGCCAGCTGAATACGCCAGCAGATCTCCGGTAAAAATTATTCTTCTACGGTAGTATGTGGAACTTGTTTTGCGAGAGCCGATACCATCCTTGTGTTCAAAACCTTTCTATGAAGTATTCGGAGGAGGAACCCACTTTGCAATGCCGAAGACAATCAACACGCCGGACTTATCATCATTGAAGCCCTCGTCTGGGCTACCGAGGGAGTCCTGATTAGGGGTGTCCTGATAGCCAAACTATCACTGCTGGTCTGACTCCTAGACTATGAAGATACAAGATTGAAGACTTCGTCCCGTGTCCGATCGGACTTTCTTGGCGTGGAAGGCAAGCTACGACACGGATATAGATCTCCTACCATTGTAACCGATCGGTAACCCTAACCCTATCCGTGTCTATATAAACCGAGGGTTTTAGTCCGAGGATTAACAACAATCATACCATAGGCTAGCTTCTAGGTTTAGCCTCTCCGATCTCGGTAGATCTACTCTTGTACTACCCATATCATCAATATTAATCAAGCTGAGTAGGGTATTACCACCATCGAGAGGGCCCAACTGGTAAAAACATAGTGTCCCTTGTCTCCGTTACCATCCTAGACGCACAGTTCGGGACCCCTATCTTAGATCCGCCGTTTTGACAATCGATGCACCTTATCTCTTTAGTTTGTAAGCCTTTGGGCCTTAGCTGAATTTAAAACTTTAATCCCATCATTCATGTTTTTCATTCCCAATGGGCTGTACCTGAGTGGAATGTTTTTTATGAAAAGGGATGCTTGCTCGGTCATTTGTTTGGTAGAACCCACGACAAGGAGTAAATCCTTGATATCCCCAAGATAAACATTTCGCGTCTCGCAACAGGTTCTCTGCGCCTTCCCACTTCGCTTGACCTTTCTCACGCTTTTTACGGAGGCAGGGATGAGGTGGGTTCAGCTCCTCGTTCATCCTTTTGCTGCTGACCAGACTCGAAATCTGGCCCTGTGAACGAGCCCTAGGGCCTAGAGTTTTAGGGGAGCACGGTAGCTTTGGTAAAAATGAGGTTTCACATACCTCACCCATAGGGGAATGCATGATAAGGGATGAAGAACTTATCTCGAGTAGCCCCGGAAACCGGGTTTGCCGGGGTGAATTTTG
>JAHIAM010007906.1:0-15544 GCA_021605205.1 Aegilops longissima | reverse complement strand
TTCGTAACATCTTTGAGGTATTTCTCCGAGATATGAATATGCCATTGTGTTGTTGACTTAATTTGAAGACCTAAAAAGAATTTCAACTCTCCCATCATAGACATTTGATATTCTTCACTCATCATATAGGCAAATTCATCACTATAACGCTGGTCAAGACAGCCAAAGATAATATCATCAACATATATTTGGCACACAAACAGTTCACCATCATATGATTTAGTAAAGAGAGTAGGGTCGAGTGAACTGGTGTGAAGCCATTCTTCACGAAGAATTCCTTCAATGTATCATACCACGCCTGGGGCCTGCTTGAGGCCATAGAGGGCCTTGTTGAGTCTCAAGACTTTGTCGGGATTCTTTGGATCTTCAAAACATGGGGTTTGAGCAACATATACTTCTTCCTCAAGCTTACCATTGAGGAATGCACTTTTCACATCCATTTGATATAAAGTGATATTATGATGGTTAGCATAAGCAAGTAATACGCGAATAGCCTCAAGTCTAGCAACAGGTGCAAAAGTTTCATCCTGTGTGTAGCCTCGAGCTACAAGTCGTGCCTTATTCCTCACCACAAGACCATTTTCATCTTGCTTGTTGCGGTAGATCCACTTTGTGCCAATGATATTATGCTTGCGGATCTGGACGCTTGACCAGTTCCCGACGTTGTTGAGCTCGAATCGATGTAATTCTTCTTGCATGGCCTGAATCCACTCAGCTCCAGAATGCTTCATCTACCTTAGTGGGCTCTGTGATAGAGACAAAAGCATAGTGCCCACAAAAGTTAGATAAATATGAAGCTTTTGAGCGTGTGAGAGGACCTGGTGCTTCAATGTCATCGATGCTCTTGTCAACTTGCACTTCTTTTGCAAAGCGAGGATGAGCTGGTTGTCATCGAGGAATTTGATCAGCATTTTCTTCAGCACCATTTTCTTCAGCAATATCTTCAGGTGCATCAGCTCGACGTTCTTCACATTCAGGAATGAATTCTTCAGCAGTTTCTTCAATAGGAATGACATCCTCAGTTTCCTTGAACTTGATAGTTTCCTCAGGTGCTGGTTCATCTATCACAGAAGGTAGGTGCTCTCTTTGCAGCCATTAGTTTCATCGAATCAAGACATCTACAGCTTCAACAATCTTGTAAAGAACATTGTTGAAGACTCAGAGGTGTGCTAATCCTTTCCATAACCAAGCATAAACCTTCATGTGCTTTCGTGCAAATTTAGCATTGTGATGAGGATCTCTAATCCAGCATTTAGCAATCAAGACTTTGAAATAACTCACATTGGTTTTCTTGTCGTGAGGACTTCATAGGCAGTCTTCTTGAAGAATTTGTGAAGATATACTCTATTGATGATGTGGCACGCGGTATCAATTGCATCAATCCAAAAACGACGAGGCGTTTTGTATTCATCAAGCTTAGTGCGAGCCATCTCAACAAGAATTCTGTTCCTGCGCTCCACGACGCCATTCTCACGAGGAGTATAGGAGCAGATAACTCATGAGTAATACCAAGTTCATCAAGATAGTCATCAAGACCGAATTTTGAACTCAGTTCCATTGTCACCCCGATGTGCCCGATCTTCACACCAAAGTTGGTTGAATCCTCGAGGAAAATCGCTTGAAGACTTCCTGCACTTCATGTTTGTAGGCAACAATGTACCCATGTGTAACGAGAGTAATTATCAACAATAACAAAGCCATATAGAGATGCATCATTAGTGACCGCTGAGTAATGATTAGGACCAAAGAGGTCCATGTGAAGCAATTCAATGGACGAGTAGTGGTCATGATAGTCTTTGCCGGATGCTTGGCCTCGGTCATTTTTCCAGCTTCACAGTGCTCCACACAGTGATCCTTGAGGAATTTGACATTTTCAATGCCAATGACATGCTTCTTCTTCGCAAGCATGTGCAAATTCCTCATGCCTACGTGACCAAGTCGCCGATGCCATAGCCAGCCTTCCAAGCTTTTGCAAGTAGACACACGGCTGGTTGTGGTCCTGAGAGAAATCAACAATATACAAGTCTCCTCTCCTAAATCCTTCAAGACTTTGGAATTGTCACTTCCATAATCACAACACAACGATATTTGCCAAAGACAAAACCATATCAAGATCACAAAGCATTAAGATCGACATGAGGTTGTATCCTAAGGACTCAACAAGCATGACTTTGTCCATGTGTATGTCCTTAGAGATCGCAACCTTACCAAGACCCAATACCGACTTTTGCCTTTGTCAAGAAGATGATATGCTTCAGATGTGACGGTGATAAGGAGCATCCATCAATAGATTCTTGTCACCACCATGTGATTTGTACATCCACTATCGAGGACCCACTCATTGGCTTTGGGTTGATCATCCCGCAGATGAATTAGTGCAACTTACGATCTCATATACTTCATCGTTGAAGAATATGATATCAAATTCATCGATGAATTTCATCAAGCAAAGAAAACAGATATAGCAAGATGAGGACGGTGAAATGAAAGTTCATTTCTTCATGATTAGCCTCATTCCCTTTCGTGCAAGCAGTAGTCGTCCCCAAAGAAATTCTTCGACGTTAAAGCACGCCCGAGACCTGACCCTGCAGAGGAAATTAGTTCTTTTCTTCACCACCCACATCTCAAGGGGTGGCAAAGAGTCATCACTCATGAGCTCCATATGAGAATGGTGGCATAGAAGCAAATCCATTTCGCTTTCACATAAGAGGGGTTAGGTAAGCATCCAATAAGCAGATAAATTCTTCGAGGACTTATGAACATATTGGTTTGAAGAATAATGCACATATTCATAACCCTTAGCTCTACCCTCCGAAACAGAGTTGTTAGCACGATGATAATCATATGAGGACTTTGATCCACGTGAGGAATTTGGTCCATATGAAGAGTTTGATCTGGGGTTCCTATTCTTCATGTGTGGTATCATGAGGACATTCACCAAGACTTTCAAGGCACTTCTTGGGAACCCAGATTTTCTTCATAGGAGAACTGCTCCTGCAGCTAGTGCCAACATATCTAGCAAATACTTCACCATTCTGATTTTTGAACAGTTTATAGTTGAGTCAAATGACTCATCGAAGAATGAGGAGATTCACATGTAAAGCCGATAAGTTAGATGGATCAATCGAGGTCCTTTGCAGCAACCCATGAGGTTTTGGGGTATCGCCTGTGTAACACCCCGGATGTAACTTTCCATATTTGTAACTCCAACTCTTGCCATTTTCGCATTGTGATATGATATTCCTCCGTGGTTGGGTTTTTCTTATTTTTGCATTTTGTCCATGTCATGCATTTCATATCATGTCATCATGCGATCTCATTTTGCATACGTGTTCGCCTCATGATTCCGAGCATTTTTCCCGTTGTCTGCTTTTGCAATCCGCACTCCTATGTTCCCCGCGCCCCGCTTTACGCTTTTTCCGCAAAGGGTACTAAACTTTCTCGAAATGGACCGAGGTTTGTCAAGTGGCCTTTGGTATACCACCGTAGACCACCGTCAAGTT
The DNA here is from genome assembly GCA_021605205.1 of Aegilops longissima. Classification (NCBI taxonomy): domain Eukaryota; kingdom Viridiplantae; phylum Streptophyta; class Magnoliopsida; order Poales; family Poaceae; genus Aegilops; species Aegilops longissima. Next base: position 12,041 of record JAHIAM010007906.1, on the reverse strand, counting down.
TCGGTCATTTGAGCTCGCTTGGTACTCCAACGGTTAACCGTGACTCTCGCAAAGGCCTCTTTTAAGTTGCAGCCCAACACCCTTCAAAATAGTCCAATAACCCATCTAAGTCACTTCCATGCTCTCCGTCGCTCGATCACGATCGTAGGGCGAAAACTACACCTCATTTGGACCTCCTAGCTCCCTCTATGCCTATATATACACCCCCATTCCAAACCGGGTCCAAACCCTAGCCATCTTCATCCCCGCTTACTCGGACAAAATTCCCCGACGACGGACATGTCCGCCTACCACACACACGCCCGCGAACTGTAGGCGCGACACGCGGCACTGCCATCATCACAGCACACCTGCCCGCTGAGCCCGCTGGCTGGCCCCTCATGGCTGGCCAAGGCCTCCCCGACCCTCCTGCCCGGGCCACAGCTGCTGGTGGCTGCCATGGCCATCACATCACACACACTGCCCCGACTCCGCCATCGGCGCCTGAGGCCGGCCAGCCGCCTGAGGCAAGGCTGGGAGGGCTCCGCTGGCCACGGGCCCGGCCATCGGCCATGGCTCGGCCCCGCCCTCCTCCTCCGCCGCCTCCGCCGCCTGCCCGGCTCAAGAGCCTGCCATCACAGCCTTCTGGATCCGGATCTGAGATCCCGATCGGTTGACTTCTTCCCCCAAATTTCGTCCAAGTTTTATCTCGTGATTAATTTGTGGCATTTTCAACGCATCATAACTCTGCACCGTAGCTCCGCTTTCCTGCATGTAATATGTCAAAATGTTTGTCTCAAGAGTAGATCATTTCATCTCATTGCATCATTTTCATTTGAGCTCATCTTGATGCCCGAAATGCTGTTGGAAGAGGGCTATGTGATGTTAGTTTCGCTTTCTAATGTAACATGCACTTTTGTCATTTTTGCTATGATTGATGTGTGCATCCTATGAATTTGAGTCCTACATGTGTTTTGTAATATGCCATGCCATCTTTCCAGGGGTGTATGCCATGTATTTTTGTGATCTATGTGGTGACTAGCACAAGCATGCAAACTAGGTGCCTTGATGTTGCTAATTTCAGCCCCTGTTTAGCTGATATTTTGATGCCATGTTAACTTGATGCTACTGAGAGATCCATGCATATTTTGAGATACTTCAGTAAGGATGTTTTGAACATATGGTTATGCTCTATCCATCCATGCCTTTGTTTGCAATTATGGAGTGCCATAGCTTGAGTCAATCGAGCTCTACTTTTGCTATAAAATGTTTCCTGGCAGATTGTTTACATGTTATTCAATTTTGCCAAGGTTGTTGTGGTTGATCTGTGTATGCTATGATGTTGTTCTTTCCATGTATATCTTCTATGCCATGTCTTCTTGATGTATGTATGCTTAGTTTATCATATAATGCTCTGTAGTGAGTGCTTTGAGCTCTTAAACATGCCTACTTGTTATCTGTTTTTGACATGCCATGTTGCTGAATCTGTTAACGAAACTTGCTATATTGACATGGGTGTTACTATATTTTCTGATCCTTTTTGGCTTATGGTCAGTAAGGGACTTTTGTTCTATGCTTTGAGTAGATTCATGCCATGCCATGTTTTGCTATTATAAGTTCCTGTAGCATGTAGTTTTCTTGCTCTGAACATTGCTTCCTGATGCTGATTTTGCCATGTTCAGTAATTTCACTAAGTCTGTGAAGCTGATATGTTTTGCACTTTTGCCATGCTTGTTTGAACCTGTTATGATGTGATTTAGCCGTAGTTCAGTGTTCATCTTTTGTCAAGCATCTTGAGTAGATCACTGCCATATGCTTTTCTGGTACGTTTGGGTGCAGTAGCTTAATTTCTTGTTGCTTGCTAAGTGGTATCATGCTGTTAATGGCAGATTTGTGCCATTCTTGTTTTGCTTGTCATTTGCAAACCGTGCATCCGATTCCGGTGATCTTTATATCGATTTCAACCGAAATCATCTCATCTTTCCAGCGGCATACTTGGTTGTCCAAGTTGATGCCTGGTTTATCATTTTCCTTCCGGAGCGCGCATACGCATTGCATATCACATCTCGCATATCATGTCATGTTTTGCATCATGTTGCTTGTGCATTGCACCGTGATTTATTGTGGTTCCTTTGTTTGTGTTCTTGCTTTGGGTAGAGCCGGAGACGAGTACGTGATCGAGGAACCTGTTGAGAACGCCACGAGGATCAAGCTTTCGACAACTCGAGAACATTGCGTGCAAGATGACCATACCTCGAAATCACTTCTATCTTTGCTATGCTAGTTGCTCGCTTTTTGCTATGCCTATGCTACGATGCCTATCACTTGCTTATCATGCCACCCATATTGCCATGTCAGCCCCTAACCATCCTTTCCTAGCAAACCGCTGATTGGCTATGTTACCGCTTTGCTCACCCCTCTTATAGCGCTGTTAGTTGCAGTGAAGATGAAGTTTGTTCCTTGTTGAACATGGAGATGTTGTTCCTTGTTGGAACATGTTTACTTGTTGGGCATATCACAATATATTTGCTATAATTAATGCATCTATATACTTGGTAAAGGGTGGAAGGCTCGGCCTTATGCCCGGTGTTTTGTTCCACTCTTGCCACCCTAGTTTCCGCCATACCGTGTTATGTTCCTTGATTTCGCTGCCTTACACGGTTGGGTGATTTATGGACCCCTTGACAGTTCGCTTTGAATAAGACTCTCCAAAGAAGGCCCAACATTGGTTTTACCATTTTCCACCTAAGCCTTTTCCCCGGTTTTCGCGAGCCCGAGGGTCATCTTTATTTACCCCCCGTGCCGCTTCCTTTGAGTGTTGGTCCAAACTAGAGCACCGTATGGGACCATTCCTTGGCAACTTGGATTACGCTTGCCCCTCGTGACGCTTAGCTTATCCGTGTGCCCCGAGAACGAGATATGTGCAGCTCCTATCGGGATTTGTCGGCACAATCGGGTGGTTTTGCTGGTCTTGTTTTATTGCTGTCGAAATGTCTTGTAGTCCGGGATTCCGAGATTGATCGGTCTTCCCGTAGAAGGAATATCCTTCGCTGACCGTGAGAGCTTATAATGGGCTGTTGGGACACCCCGCAGGTATTATCTTTCAAAGCCGTGCCCGCGTTATGAGGCAGATGGGAATTTGTTAATGTCCGCCAGAAAACCCGGTGGACCTCTATTAAAATACACATTCAACTGCTGTGTAACTGTGATGGTCTCTTCTCGCGGAGTCCGGGAAGTGAACACGGTGTTGGAGTTATGTTTGACATAAGTAGTTCAGATCACTTCTTGATCGCTACTAGCTTCGACTGCTTTTGCTTCTTTCTCGCCTCTTTTATGTAAGTAGCCACCATATATGCTAGTCGCTGCTGCAGCTCCACCTCACAACTCTGTCCTTCCTATTAGCTTAAATAGTCTTGATCTCGCTGGTGTGAGATTGCTGAGTCCCCGTGACTCACAGATTCTACCAAAACAGTTGCAGTGCCGACGATGCCAAGGCAGTGACGAACCGAGCTCAAGTGGAGTTCGACGAGGAATGTGGTCGTTATTATGTGTCTTTTCCTGATGATCAGTAGTGGAGCCCAGCTTGGGACGATCGGGATCTGTAGCATTTGGGGTATCTTCTTTTATTTTGGTTCCGTAGTCGGACCTTGAGTGTAATCTGAATGATGGATGTTTATTTATGTACTGTGAAGTGGCGAATCGAAGCCAACTATGTATCTTTTCCCTTATGTATTACATGGGTTGTGTGAAGATTACCTCACTTGCGACATTGCTTTCAATGCGTTATGCCTCTAAGTCGTGCTTCGACACGGGAGATATAGCCGCATCGAGGGCGCTATGTTGGTAATCGAGCCTTCCCGACTTAGGAGCCCCTCGCTTGATTTTTTGTCATGCTTGTTGAGTCTAGAACGGAAAATGTTTTGAGTCTTAGGATTATATATATCGAGAGTAGGATTCTTTTTACTCCCCAGCCCTTCGTCAGCCTCGTGAGGTCTCCCGACGAGAAGTTTTGACTCTCCTCTCCTCAAATTTCACTAAAAAAATTTAGGATCACGCTGGTATCTTGGAATCGCTTCGATGGTTTTGTGACGAGAACATTGTTCTTGGTGCCTCCCGCATTTAGGGTTGTGGCAGTGTCCCGGGAGTTGAGCTCCGAGGTGTTGTCGCCACAATTTTATCGCTGCAGTTCGAATACCTGAGTTTTACCGACATCGAAATCTCTTTGTGCAGCTTGTTGGTGAGATAACCCCGATAACCCAAAGATCGGGCGTAGCTCGAGTATTGCCTTGACTCAGATAACGGATGCTTTTCAAGGTCGAGGTACACGATTTCGAGGATTTCTTGGTTATGTGTTGACGGATGGATACAAATGATCTAGGTATTGTTAGTTTGGGTGATATATTTTGTGTCCCCTGTATCCCCAACACCAGATTGCATAACCAGAAAGTTTCGAGTATATAGGTGGGATTCAAGTAGCTCCTAGCATTTCTTCCCGCAGATATTTGGTTTGTGATTGGGTAATCCTTACCACTTATTTGTTCCAATAGATTTTGTTATTTTTTTCATCAACCCTTAATCAAGTGGCTTCTCACCTTAATGGACGGTGATGTTCGCTTTTGGAATTCATTCGCTCATCCTTGTTCAATGTTTATTGTGAAGACTATATGTTGCAATTTCTATCCGCTGATTCAACTTGTCTTTCTGCTCATCAAGTGCTAACGGATGTCACCCTCTTCAGATGGCTCCGCCAACGCCGTAATCCGGAACGAAATGATGGGAGTCTGTCAACCTCCACCTCCACCTCCGCCCGAGGCCCGCAAGCTATCATGGCAGCCACCAATGCCAATGCTCGATGATTTTGCAGCTCTTGCAAGAGCGCATCAAGGGCAAGGCATTCAAGGAAATCAAGGTCAATGCAACAACCAGCCGACTTTGCTACTCTCTCCGTTCCTCGCTAATCAGTCAAGTCTTTCACTTTCGTGTCGAGGCCACAGACGCCGACGATTGGCTTGTGGACATCTCAAACATTTTGAATGTAGCAATGTCGACCTGAGGACTTTGTCAAGTTTGCATCATTTCAACTCAAGGACCAAGCTGCTGAGTGGTACCAGAATACAAAGATTCCAGAGGAGGTCGTGTCATTACCTCGGGATGAGTTCCACGAGACTTCAGAGCTCACCACATTCAAAAGTGTTGTTGAGAGCAAGCGTGAGGAGTTCCGCAATCTCAAGCAAGGAAACATGTTTGTGTATCAATACAATATCCAGCCTGTAAACTCGCCGCTTTGCTAAGCAAGACGCCCCGATGAAAAGAGTATGATCTATCAATTCAGAGGTGGTCTCAGAGAAGATCTGCAATTAGCTCTTGTGCTTTTTGAGCCGTAAAAGTATGATGAATTCTACAACATGGCATCAAGCAAGAAGCTGCCCAGCTCAAATGTGAGGCTTCTAAGAAGAGAATCAGGATGCAGTTCAGTCTTCTTCTTCCTCTCAAGTGGCAACTAAGCAGAAGTCCTACCTTCCTCCTCCTCCGCTCCGTCAGCCTTATCGCCAGAAGAACTCAGATGGTCGTGGATCTTCCCACCCACCCAACCCAAGCTATCGTAACAAGTCTAATTCTCAAGCTCCAAGGTCAAATGCTCCTTACCACCGTCCGCCTCGAGGTGACTTGCAACAAGTGTCAGCAGAAGGTCACTATGCTAACAAATGCTTCAACCAAAGGGGCCTTCCGCCTCCTCCCCGTGAAATCTTCAAGCAATGCAAAGGGTCAAGCATAATCCCAAGTCTGCAAAGGTGAACATGATGAATGCAGCAAAGCATAGGATTCTTCTGATGTGATTATGGGTAATCTTCCGCTAATGATATTCCTGCAAAAGTTTTATTTGATACCGTGCATCACATTGTTTCATGTCTAGATCATTTGTTGCAAAGCATGATTTCATTTCGAGATGTTAGAAAACCCTTGGGAGTTGTTTCTCCAAATCTTCTATGAGGGCTACCACAAGGATTCCGGATGTTTCTATCAAGATGGGCTTACTATATTTGTCCTTGGTGACTGGATATTGATCTTATTCTCGGATGGATCGGCTTTATCAAGACAAAGCTCAGCTTGATTGTGCTGCTGTGAAATTCAATTGACTCACTCTTCTAATGATGTGATCATCTATGCCGCCGTGATGAAACCATTCGGTTGTTTTCTCTCAATGAGAAGGGCGAATTGATGCTATCTCTCGATTCCAATGCTTGTGAGTACCAAGATGTCTTTCCGTAAGAGCTTCCGAATGCCTCCTCATCGCCGCTTGAGTTCAAGTATCGATCTTGAGCCCGCATCGAACCCGCTTGCAAGCGCCCCACAAGCTTGGACCTGATGAGCTGAAGGAATTGAAGAAGCAGCTCGATGAACAAGAGCGCCTGGTTTGATCGACCGAGTTCATCTCCTTGGGGTTGTGGTGTTCTTTTGTCCGTAAGAAGGATGGCACGGACCGACTTTTGCGCCGACACCGCCCATTGAATAAGAAGACAATCAAGAACAAGTATCCACTTCCCAACATCAATGAGCTTTTCGAGCAACTCAAAGGTGATAAAGTGTTCTCCAAGCTTGACCTTCAGATGGGTTATCATCGATTCAGATTCGTGAACAAGATATTCCCAAGACAGCATTCGTAACAAGTTTTGGTTCTTATGAATATACCGTCATGTCTTTCGCCTTGTCAATGCTCCTCCAACATTCTCTCTGAATGATGAACTTCATCTTCAACCCCTACACCAATGAATTGCCTTGGTCTATCTTGATGATATTTTGGTCTTCCCAAGAATAAGAAGGATCATGCCAAACATTTGCGATTGGTGCTAGACAAGCTCGTGAGAGTATCAATTTATGCTAAGTTTTCCAAATGTGAATTTTGGCTTGATGAAGTGCTTTATCTTGGTCATATAATCTCCGCCAAGGGCATCGCTGTTAATCCCGAGAAGGTGTCTCAGCCAGAATTGGGAACCTCCTCGTATCGTCAAGCAGTTCCGCAGTTTTCTTGGTCTTGCAAGCTATTGTCAAGATTCGCTGAGAATTTCTAAGATTGCAAAGCCTCTTTCCAACCTCCTCTAGAAGCATGTGAAGTATGTCCGGTCTCCCGAGTGTGACGTTGCTTTCAATACCCTCAAAGAGAAACTCGCACAGCTCCCTGCCTTGAGTCCTCCCGATGAATCCAAGCCATTCAAGTTTTCGTGATGCTTCTTCAAGGTCTCGTGCTGTGTTAATGCAAGAGAAGAGAGTTGTGGCCTATACCTCTCGCCATTGAAGCTCAACGAAAAGAACTACCCCACTCACGATCTTGAGTTGGGCAGTTGTCCATGCATTGATAACATGGAGACATCTCTTGTTGGGAAGGAAAGTGACATTTTCACCGATACAAGAGCCTCAAGTATATTTTCACTCAGCCCAACCTCAACCTCAGTGCAGACTCGATGGGTCGAAATGATTCAAGAGTACAACCCAAGTATTGAATATACTCCGGCAAGGCCAATGTCATTGCAGATGCTTTGAGCAGAAAGGCTTATCGCAACAGCTTAATCCTCAAGCCCTTCCAACCGGATCTCTGTGAAGCTTCCGCAAGCTGAATCTTCAAGTTGTTCCTCAAGGCTTTCTTGCCAACCTCATAGTCTCTCCTACTTTGGAAGATCAAATTGTGAGGCTCAACTTCTGGATACCATGGTGAAAAAGGTGAAACGTGGTATCGACAAGGGCATTTCCAAGTACAAGTGCTTCCACATTGATGACAAAGATACTTTTCTTCGAGGACCGGATTGTGGTTCCTAAGGGTGATCTCGAGAAAGTCATTATGAACGAGGCACACAATTCGCTTCTATCCATTCATCCCGAAGTACGAAGATGTACCATGACCTCAAGCAACAGACAGGTGGACTCAATGAAGCGAGAAATTGCTCAATTCGTGAATGAATGTGATGTCCGCAGAAGAGTGAAAGCAGAACACCAACGACCATCTGGTCTCCTCCAACCTCTTGCTATTCCGAATGGAAGTTTGATCATATCGAAATGGACTTCGTGACTGGATTTCCAAAGTCCAAGCGGAAATGATGCTATCTTTGTTGTCATTGACAAGCTTACTAAAGTGGCTCATTTTCTTCCAATCAAAGAATCCATCACAGCAGCTCGCTTGGCAGAGCTATACACATCCAGATTGTCTCCTTGCACGGCATTCCACAAGTGATCTCTTCGCACCGTGGCAGCATCTTTACCTCCACGCTTTGGGATTCTTTCCGTAGGCCATGGGCACCAACATTCGCTTCAAAGACAGCTTTCCATCCTCAAACAAGTGGCCAAGTTGAGCGAGTCAATCAAATCCTTGAAGATATGCTCGTGGCTTGTGTCATTTCCTTCGTATGAAGTGGGAAGATTGTCTTCCATATGCCGAAGTTCTCCTACAACAACAGCTTCCTGTTTAAGTTCGGCAAGGCCCCATTCGAAATTCTCTATGGCGTAAAGTGCCGATTCTCTCAATTGGTCCGAGACAGTGAACGCCAACTTTTGGCAATGACTTGATCACGAAGTCAAGAAATGTGCAAAGTCATTCGTGAAAATCTCAAAGCCGCGTAATCGCCAGTAAGAGCTATTATGATGACAAGCACCGGATGTGGCTTTTGAAATCGGAGACCATGTCTACCTCCGCTCTCCAATGAAAGGCACTCGCCGCTTCGTATCAAAGGAAGCTTGCCCCTAGATACGTGGGTCCTTTCAAGATCATTGGCAAAAGAGGCGATCTCGCCTATCAACTTGAGCTTCCGTCCAAATTCGCGAACGCGCACGATGTGTTTCACGTGTCACAGCTTCGCAAGTGCTTCAAGACTCCCGAGCGCACTATCAACTTCAAGATATTGACCTTCAAGAAGATCTCTTATCATGAGCACCCCTGCTGTTATTCTTGAAGAAACCGAGCGCAAGACTCGCAACAAGTCAATCAAATTCCTGAAAGTGAAGTGGTCACACCATTCCACCGTGAAGCCACCGGGAGCGCGAGGATCACCTCCGCTCCGAATATCCGAGTTCTTTCAGTCCTAGATCTCGGACGAGATCCTCTTGTAGTGGTGGAGTGTTGTAACACCCGGATGTAACTTTCCATATTTGTAACTCCAACTCTTGCCATTTTCGCATTGTGATATGATATTCCTCCGTGGTTGGGTTTTTCTTCTTTTGCATTTTGTCCATGTCATGCATTTCATATCATGTCATCATGTGCATCTCATTTTGCATACGTGTTCGCCCTCATGATTCCGAGCATTTTTCCCGTTGTCCGCTTTGCAATCCGCACTCCTATGTTCCCCGGCCCTGCTTTACGCTTTTTCCGTAAAGGGTACTAAACTTTCGAAATGGACCGAGGTTTGTCAAGTGGCCTTGGTATACCACCGTAGACCACCGTCAAGTTTCGGTCATTTGAGCTCGCTTGGTACTCCAACGGTTAACCGTGACTCTCGCAAGGCCTTTTTAAGTTGCAGCCCAACACCCTTCAAAATAGTCCAATAACCCATCTAAGTCACTTCCATGCTCTCCGTCGCTCGATCACGATCGTGGGGCGAAAACTACACCTCATTTGACTGTCCTAGCCCCTCTATGCCTATATATACACCCCCATTCCAAACCGTCCAAACCCTAGCCATCTTCATCCCCGCCACCATCGACAAAATTCCCGACGACGGACACGTCCTGCTTCACACACGCACCGGCCTGGCGAACCAGGGCGCGACACGTGGCACCTGGCCATCACAGGCCTGCCCGCCGAGCTCATGGACTGTCACTGCCAGCCTCCCCGCCCTCCTGCCCGCCCGCGGGCTTCATGCCGCCATGGCTCGCGCCACTCATACCACCACCGCCCCTCTGACTGCCACTGGCCGAGGCCGCCTTCCCGCCCGGCCAAGACTCTGGCCACGGCCTCCCGGCCATCGCCCCTGCCCCGTCCTGCCGCCTCTCCTCCGGTCCCTCTCCGGCCGCCTGCTCAAGGCGAGTCAGGCCATCACGCTTCTGGATCCGGATCTGAGATCCCGATCGTTGACTTCTTCCCCCAAATTTCGTCCAAGTTTTTATCTCGTGATTAATTTGTGGCATTTTCAACGATCATAACTCTGCACTGTAGTCTGCTTTCCTGCATGTAATATGTCAAAATGTTTGTCTCAAGAGTAGATCATTTCATCTCATTGCATCATTTTCATTTGAGCTCATCTTGATGCCCGAAATGCTGTTGGAAGAGGGCTATGTGATGTTAGTTTCGCTTTCTTAATGTAACATGCACTTTTGTCATTTTTGCTATGATTGATGTGTGCATCCTATGAATTTGAGTCCTACATGTGTTTTGTAATATGCCATGCCATCTTTCCAGGGGTGTATGCCATGTATTTTTGTGATCTATGTGGTGACTAGCACAAGCATGCAAACTAGGTGCCTTGATGTTGCTGATTTCAGCCCCTGTTTAGCTGATATTTTGATGCCATGTTAACTTGATGCTACCGAGAGATCCATGCATATTTTGAGATACTTCAGTAAGGATGTTTTGAACATATGGTTATGCTCTCATCCATCCATGCCTTTGTTTGCAATTATGGAGTGCCATAGCTTGAGTCAATCGAGCTCTACTTTTGCTATAAAATGTTTCCGGCAGATTGTTTACATGTTATTCAATTTTGCCAAGGTTGTTGTGGTTGATCCGTGTATGCTATGATGTTGTTCTTCCATGTATATCTTCTATGCCATGTCTTCTTGATGTATGTATGCTTAGTTTATCATATAATGCTCTGTAGTGAGTGCTTTGAGCTCTTAAACATGCCTACTTGTTATCTGTTTTGACATGCCATGTTGCTGAATCTGTTAACTAAACTTGCTATATTGACATGGGTGTTACTATATTTTCTGATCCTTTTGGCTTATGGTCAGTAAGGGACTTTTGTTCTATGCTTTGAGTAGATTCATGCCATGCCATGTTTTGCTATTATAAGTTCCTGTAGCATGTAGTTTTCTTGCTCAACATTGCTTCCTCGATGCTGATTTTGCCATGTTCAGAATTTCACTAAGTCTGTGAAGTTGATATGTTTTGCACTTTTGCCATGCTTGTTTGAACCTGTTATGATGTGATTTAGCCGTAGTTCAGTGTTCATCTTTTGTCAAGCATCTTGAGTAGATCACTGCCATATGCTTTTCTGGTACGCTTGCAGTAGCTTAATTTCTTGTTGCTTGCTAAGTGGTATCATGCTGTTAATGGCAGATTTGTGCCATTCTTGTTTTGCTTGTCATTTGCAAACCGTGCATCCGATTCCGTGATCTTTATATCGATTTCAACCGAAATCATCTCATCTTTCCAGCGCATACTTGGTTGTCCAAGTTGATGCCTGGTTTATCATTTTCCTTCCGAGCGCGCAGATACGCATTGCATATCACATCTCGCATATCATGTCATGTTTTGCATCATGTTGCTTGTGCATTGCACCGTGATTTATTGTGGTTCCTTTGTTTGTGTTCTTGCTTTGGGTAGAGCCGGGAGACGAGTACGTGATCGAGGAACCTGTTGAGAACGCTTACGAGGATCAAGCTTTCGACAACTCTAAGAACATTGCGTGCAAGATGACCATACCTCTAAATCACTTCTATCTTTGCTATGCTAGTTGCTCGCTTCTTTGCTATGCCTATGCTACGATGCCTATCACTTGCTTATCATGCCACCCATATTGCCATGTCAGCCCCTAACCATCCTTTCCTAGCAAACCGCTGATTGGCTATGTTACCGCTTTGCTCAGCTCCTCTTATAGCTGCTTAGTTGCAGTGAAGATGAAGTTTGTTCCTTGTTGAACATGGAGATGTTGTTCCTTGTTGGAACATGTTTACTTGTTGGGGATATCACAATATATCTGCTATAATTAATGCATCTATATACTTGGTAAAGGGTGGAAGGCTCGGCCTTATGCCCGGTGTTTTGTTCCACTCTTGCCACCCTAGTCTCCGCCATACCGTGTTATGTTCCTTGATTTCGCTCCTTACACGGTTGGGTGATTTATGGGACCCCTTGA
>JAHIAM010007905.1:0-18741 GCA_021605205.1 Aegilops longissima | reverse complement strand
CGTTGGATCACTTTGAGCCTATCGCGAATCAACTTAACCTTCGCTCGCACTCCTTGATCAAATCTGGTCCAAACAACTGACGGTCTCCACTTCGCCCCATGATAACGGTGTCCTGCACCTCCTTCCATATAAAGCCTCAAAGGTGCCATCTTCAAGTTGGTTTGGTAATCGTTGTTATAAGAAAACTCTCACGGCAAGTTATCATCCCAACTAGATCCATAATCTAGTGCACAAGCTCTCAGATATCCTCCAAAATCTGATTGACTTTCTCATTCCTCATCCATCGGTTCGTGGGTGGAAAGTCTGTATCAATTCCAGCTTGGTTCCCAATGTTTCGCAACCGATTCCAAAACTTTGAGGTAAATTGTCCTCTATCCGATACGATACTCCTCGAACTCCGTAAACACACAATTCTGGTCATGTATATCTTTGCCAACTTAGCACTGCTATAGGTAGTCTTGATCGAATGAAATGAGCTACCTTCACAAGCGGTCGACTATAACCCAAATCGAGTCATAGCTCGAACGAGTCTTTGGCAAACCTGTGATGAAATCCATGCCTAGTTTATCCCACTTCCATTCGGTATCGGCAATGGTTGCAATAATCCCGCTTGCTTCGATGTTCTTCTTTCACCCTTTGACATACATCACAAACTGCTACATACTCGCAATATCCTTCTTCATTCCGTCCACCGTAACGCTTCCTTCAAATCTAAATACATCTTGGTATTCCTCGGTGAATCGGTAGGGTGAATCATGTGCTTTGCAAAATCAACTTCCCGATCTCCGTCATTTGGCACATAAACACGGTCCTCAAACCATAGGGTATCGTGCTCATCCTCACGAAATCCTTTAGCTTTTCCTTCGCCATTTTCTCCTTTATAGAGGCAACTTCCTTATCCGCCTTTTGAGCTTTCCTCGATTTTGTCCATCAACGATACTCGAATCTCCAATGTTGCTACATAGCCTCTCGAACTATTTCCAAACATAGCTCTCAAGGTCTTCGCTAACTCCTTGGGTATTCCTCCCACCATTAGTGTATTGACGGGTTCTTACGGCTCAATGCGCTGCGCCAACGTTAGCCTTCCCGGGTGATAATGCAATCTCATATCATAATCCTTAATAAGCTCCAACCATCTCCTCTCGCTCGAGATTTAATTCTTCTCGTGAAGATGTACTTCAAACTCTTGTGATCCGTACACCTCACAATGATTTCCAATGAGAAAATGTTCCATGTCTTCAATGCATGCACAACGGCTGCTAACTCCAAATCATGTGTGGTATAATTCAACTCATGAGGCTTAAGCTGTCGGAAGCATACTAAACAACTCTTCCTTCCTGCATAAGCACTCGCTCCAAGTCCTCGACGTGAAGGCCGCAATACACCTCATAATCCTTGGTCCGATCCGCAAAATTAACACCGTGAGGTAACCAATCTTTTCTTCAACTCCTGAAAACTTGCCTCACAATCCTCATCCATATGAACTTGGTATCCTTTTTCAGCAATTCCGCATAGGCTTTGCAATCCTTGAGAAATTCTCAATGAATCTTCGTAGTATCCTCGCGAGTCCAAGGAAACTCCGATCTCTCCAACTGCTGTTGGTGCTTCCCATTTGGTTACGGTCTCAACCTTTGTGGGGTCAACTGCTATCCCTTCTCCGGATATAACATGTCCAAGAAATCCAACTTCCTTTAGTTAAAACTCACATTTGCTGAACTTGGCATATAACTGATGTTCCTCGCCCAAAACCAATCGCAAATGTTCCTTATGTTCTTCTTCATTCTTCGAGAAACCAAAATATCATCTATGAACACCACTTACTAACTTATCCAAAAACTCCATAAACACTTTGTTCATCAGGTTCATGAAATAGGCTGGCGTTAGTCAGTCCAAATGACATAACGGTATATTCATACAGTCCATATCTCGTGGTAAATGCTGTCTTAGGTATGTCCTGCCCCTTAATCTTCAATCGATGGTACCTTGATCGCAAATCGATCTTGGAAAACACTTTAGCTCCTTGCAAACAATCAAACAGATCATTTATCATAGGTAGTGGGTACTTGTTCTTGATCGTTACTTCATTTAAACCACGATAGTCTACAACCATCCTTAATGATCCGCCCTTCTTCTCTACTAAAAGTACGGGTGATCCCTAAGGCTAAGAACTTACGATATAACCTTTATCCAATAGCTCCTTAATCTTCTTCTTGATTTCCGCCAAATCCCTAAGGGCATCCTGTATGGTCGCTTCGATATTGGGCCCGTGACCGCAAAAGCTCAATCAAAACTCAATGTCTCTATCCGTGGCATTCTCGCAACTCTTCCTAAATACGCCCGTAATCCTTACCACGGTACTTCTTCCCGCACAACCCCGATAAGGAATTTACTTAGTGCTCCTCGCTCATGCCGTGATACATACTTGATTCTCCTCCTCTCGGGTGGTAAGCAAAATTGACTTAGTGGCGCAATCTATGTTCCTCCATACTCGATAACCAATCCATGCCTAATATCACATCCAATCCTTGGGATTCCGTAACTATTAGGTCCGAGGGAAAACATAGTGTCCAATCCTTAATGGCAATGATCACACCATATACTAGCCATGTATTCTGCCCCGTGAGGTTACTAGCATGGGTGACCTAAGGGCTTGGGTTGGTAATTTGTACTTATCCACAAATCCTCTTGATATGTATGAATGCGATGCACCAAGATCGAAAAGAACAACTGCAGTAAATGACTTAACCGTAAACTTACCTATTACATCGATCCGGCTGTGCTTCAACCTCCACCACGGTAACGTGGTTCACTTGTCCTTTATTGAAAGGGTTCGCTTCTTTCCCGAGCTTCCATTGCCATTTCCATTCGCCTTCCGACATTCGCTTGCATAATGCCCGCCTTGGGCACTTAAAGCAAGTGATGTGGCTCAGTTCACCTTGGATGGTGTCGACGGGTTGGTGCGGTTCTGGTCCATTGCTTCCTCCATTCCTGCTCCCATTCTTGGTGCCATTATGGTTGTGCTAACTACCTCCATGGGTATGCTGAAACTGAACTCCCCGCTTAGGGGTATAACGGGCTTCATTGGCTCCAGAGTTATACTTCGCCCATACTTCCTCTTGCGGTTCTAAATTTGTCGCTGCTTTCCTTCAATCATGAGGGCACGGTCTACCAACTCCTGGTAGTTATTGAAACTTGCTACCATCAACTCGCATGCTTAACTCATCATTCAGTCCTTCCAAACTTCTCCCGCTTAGCTGCATCAGTAGCAACGCTATCCGGGGCATAACGTTAACTTACTAAAATCATCCACATATCGCCAACAGCCCTTCCTCCTTGGCGAAGTTGCTGAAACTCACGCTTCTTCATGGCCATAGCTCCCGCCGAGACATGGGCAAGGTGGAAAGCTTGTTGAAACTGATCCCATGTGACAAAGGTCTATGTGGTAAGTGGCTGTAAAATTCTCCCACCATGCTGCAAGGGTCCTTCAAGCTGGTGTGCAGCAAACTTCACCTTCTCTCCATCCGACATCCCGCAGGGTCAACTCCTCCCTACCTTACGGAGCCAATCATCTGCTACTATCGCCTTGTACATCGAAAACACCGCGGTTCAGCCTTAAGAAACGGTCAAGTGATCCGCAGTGGTGGTGGTGGTGGGTTGTTGTTGTTGCCTTGGTTCTGCATCAATGTTTGGATCAAAGTGTTCTGCTGCTGAATCAACTGGTGATCTCTCGGCGGAAAAACAAACCCGGGTCGCTATTCTCGAGGCATCTGATGGGTTTAGAAAAGATGAGAAATTAAGAATAGAGTGAGGTCTAAGGAGAAACACTACCCAAATGTATATGAGCAAATGCACACAAAATCACTTCATTCAATTCAAACAAAGGGCTTACAACGATCTAACTATCGCAAAAGTGCGGTACTATGATGTTACATGGAGGTAATACTACTAATATGTGGGGGTCATCTATTAATTTGAACCGTGGAAGACTCCATGATGTCCGCTCCAGCTTCGCCTTCAAAGTCGGGTTCACTGGATCCGAATCGTGTCGCCGATGATGATGTAGTTGTTTGGACAACCGATTAACTTGTCTTCATTCTTGAGCGCCAATTTCTTCTTGAGTTCTTCAATCTCATACTTAAGATCGTTATTGTGTCTTGCTACAGCTACGATCTCGCCCATGTAGTCCTTACGTAGACTTTAGTTCTTCTTCAAGTTCGATGATCCTTCCTTCGCATCCTTCAATTCGATCATATCATTGCACATCCGGTTCTCCCCGGCGAATGTGCTGGTTTAACTCCCGGATGAAAGCTGCAATGGATCTATCCTTCTTGGTGCTGACTATCTCCCATTGTTCATCTCGGCATCCGCAAATCTGATAGATGGTGTCCTTGAGGTCTTCTTGGTAAACTTCTCCAATGCGCCCCATGGTGATATGAGCTGCCATGCTCTTTCCTGCACTCTAGGTTGGTGCAATCGAAAACACTATCTATAGGCTTGGTGATTGGGGCTAATGTCCTTCCTTAACGTGAGCTTGAATCTTCCAACATTTTCTTCAAAGAGTGGCGTTGAAAGTCCCGTGAAACTTGGTAGTCCAATGTTCGTGTACTTGGTGACTTCTTCAAGTGAAATCCAAAAGGTGTGCCTTCATCCGTTGGGCGATTGATCTTCGGCCTTCATCCTAAAAGAGTAGAAAAGATGAGGAGTTAGAAATGGAAGAGAGTAGTGATCTATGGCTTTAACTTAGTGGTCGTGGTCCTCATACATTGTGGTGTTCGATATCATCTCTCAGAAGCGACCCGATTCTTAATGGATCAAGTCTCGTGCTCAGTGTCATCCCCGGATCAAGAATGCCGACACCACACAAGATTCAAGGATTTATAACAGAGTAGCAATCACACACTTATTACATCGCTGCTCCAAAAGAGGACTTATTATAATAAATATGGCTTAAGGCCATCTAATAACGATAATCATGAAGACTTGGAAGATAAGTGAGTCCATCAACTCCAGCATGCATCACTGAGTATAGAACCACGACCTAAAGCACCTTACTGTCAGTTCTAAAAGTCTGCAACATGAAAGTTGCAGCCCGAAACGGGTCAGCACATGGAATATGCCGCAATGTAACACATAGAGAATAATGAATGATAAGCCTGTACTACATGCATATGTGGTGGTGGAAAAGCTCTACGGTTACAGCTTTGCATAAAGCCGCTTTTTCCCTACTGCAAAGGAATAAATTTGTTTAACTATCATGGTGGTTGTTAAACATTGAGAATGGTTGACAAGATCCTCAATCCCAATTAAAAGTACTCATTAAAAACCCAACAATATTAATTAGAGTAACATGTTGAGATTCACATGATATTCAAGTACTAGATACTCAAGATGTCCATAACGGGGACACGGCTAATCATGATTAGTTTATACACTCGCAGAGGTTTATGACTTTTCCCCACAAGACTCGATCGCCTCCGCTTGGTTTCTCGCAGACTACATGGTGTTTGAGAGACGGATGACCGAGACATAGTCTTCGTAAGCGCTTAGCACCTTACTTGTGGGTAGACTGCACTCAACCTACAACCCCTACATCCTCTAGTCTACCCGTAAGAGTTCGCACAACTTAATCAACTATGCCAGAGCCCATAATGGCTTGTGGCTGCACACGAAGTTACTAGCATGAATGATCTTATGATCCCTTTGAGCCTGGGTGGCGGTCCAAGAAAACAGGCAAGTCCTGATAGAAACCTAGGTGCCTCAATCCACCAGATGTGTGTTTGTTGCCACCTTAAATAAAAACCATTAATTTAACAATCTCACATCCTGTCATGGATACACTCACCCAATCCACATCTACTAGCATAGCATGGCAAATAAGCAAACGAGAAGTAACTCCCAAGGTTTCATAAGTAAACAGTAATAGGTACTACTCAACTACTTCCCATCCCACAATTTAATTAGATCCTAATCATGCAAGTGTTCAAGGATTGATCTAATGCATAAAACCGGGTATGAGAAAGTATGATCAAAGTGTTACTTGCCTTGTCGATGATCCGCGAAACCTAGAGATTCAAGTAACAAGCGGCGACCCGGTGATCTATCGCAGACAAACAACAAGCATACAATAAGTACTCATCTAATGCACGGTAAATCTTTAATAAAAGATCTGACCAGAAATTTCAACTTAAGAACCCTGTTGCATAAGAAAACGAATCAAACAAAACAACGGAAAACATCCGCGAAGAAAACAGCTCGGTTCTAGCAAGTTGAAACTAGGTCAAATTTTACAGTAGCAAAACTTTGTTTGTTGATTAGTCGGAACGGCGTTTCAAACGAAACACCAGCGCTTGAATCACCTGATTCCGATAAACGAGCGAGAAGATAAACTAGAACGAAGATCGGATCTCAAATCGCGATCGTAAAATAGAGGAATAAATCCTTAAAGAAAATGACGAACGGTCAAACGAACGGACGCTCGTTAATCGAATAACCGGTGATCACGCTCGTTAAGACGAACGGTCCGCGAACGCCGCTAAACAACAAAACCGAAGAATAAAACCGATCTAGGGTTTCAAAAAACCAACAATGAAAAGAAACCTGAACGATTTTTATAAAAACCGAACTGAGGGGAGGTGGAGCGCGCTGCTACTCGACGAGGTGGGGCTCATGGGCGGGCAAGAAGCGGCGGGCGGCAAGTGAAGTGGCGCGTAAGGCGGGCGGGCAAGACAAGTGGCGGCGGCGGCGGGTGGGGGAGGAGAGGGGGGTGAGGGGTATTTAAAGGGGGAGAAGCTTGGGGAGGGTGTAAGCAAAGGGAGGAGGAGGAGGAGGAGGAGGAGGAGGAGGAGTCCTCCTCGACTCGCCGCGGCGGCGGCGAGGCTGCTGGGCGCGAGGAAGGGGGGGCCCCTGGCCTCAGCGGGGGCCAAGCATTTTTTTAATAAAATCACGCATGAAAAAACGTAATAAAATAAAATCTAAACGAACTCCAAAATTTACAAAGTAAATTTTCCCGACTCCTAAAATGAGTCTAACAAAATGAACTTTAACACGGGCCTAAAATGCAATTTTTGAAAACACGATTTTCCCTAAGGCAAATAAAAGTGAAAACTCTGAAATAAAAATCTTATTTGATTTTTTATTAAATCTTCATTATTTCTTTATTTTGGGAAAGTCATTTTATTCCTCTCTCATATTTTGATAGTAGAAATAATTGAAGATAAAATAAATAAAATCAAATGATCCTATTTTCAAAATTTGAGAAAACTCAATATGAAAATAACGAAATTCCAACTTTCTCCGAGGGTCCTTGAGTTGTGTGAAATTTCTAGGATCGGCAAAATGCAAGAAAATATGTAATGCATGATGACTTAATGTATAACATTCCAAATTGAAAATTTGGGATGTTACAATACCCGCCTCCCTTTGTTGGGATTTGGGGTAACCTCCGCTTGCTTCCCACCTTTGTAGGTGGCCAGCCTGGCTTGAACCGAAACCATGAAGGCCGGAGGGAGATATCCCCATTTGGAGCTTCACCAGCTCGCAGCGGAAATGGTAGCATCTCCTCCAATCTCCTCGCAAAGGGTCAAGAAGCCGAGAAGAGGAGCCGCCGATTGACGGTCCATTATGGAATGGATTCTTGGTCTAAAAGCGCCCGATGAGTATTTGCTAGAGGAAGATGGTGATTTGATCTGGATTCTCCTCCTTATAGGCAGATTGTTCACACAACTAGGGGTAAAACATAAAAGACACCTTGGCTTTTCACATTCAAGGCTGACGCATGGAAGAAGGCCATTATTGGGCGTGGAAGCCAAGACGCGTTAAACATTGATGAGGAAGCTGGACACTGCTCGCAGTACATAGAACTTGAAGGAGAACCGCCTTTGCAACGCCAAGACTACACACACGCTGGACTTATCGTCATTGAAGCCCGGTTCGGGGCTACCGAGGGAGTCCCGGATTAGGGGTGTCCGGATAGCCGGACTATCGCCGCCGGTCGGATTATCATCGGGTTGCCAGACTATCATCATCATCCGATTTAAGACTTGAAGATACAAGATCGAAGATCTGCAGTCCGAGTTTCACTGAAGGACTCTCATATGTGATTCCACATTGTAAGCCTTTATGTAACTCCGCTAGCCCTCTCGTGTCTATATAAACCGGATGGCTCTAGTCCGTAGGACAACATCAACAACCCTTAATCATACCATAGGTTAGCTTCTAGGTTTAGCCTCCTTGATCTCGTGGTAGATCCACTCTAGTAAACATCCACAATATCAATATCAATCGAGCAGACGTGAGGGTTTACCTCCATCAAGAGGGCCCGAATCTCGTAAACATCGTCCTTGTCTCCTGCTACCATCCGCCTATACGCATGCTCGGGACCCTACCCGAGATCCGCCGGTTTTGACACCGACAGCGAAGCTTCAGCTCCAAATTAGATGGCTGCTTAATTCGCCCAAGCAGGGTAAAGCCAACACGAAGATCTGTCCGGGAGAAAAGTCTCACCTCGACTGCGCCGATGTTGATGGTCAAAGAAGCTATCGAGTCTATCGGTGATGACACAGAGGAACTCTCAATGAAAGCACCAATGTCGTTGTCAAACCGCGGATCTCGGTAGGGGGTCCCAAACTGCAAGGCCTAGGCAGATGGTAACAGGAGACAAGGGACACGATGTTTTACCTGTGTTTGGGCCTCTCGATGGAGGTAAAACCCTACGCCCCGCTTGATTAATTATTGATGATGTGTGTTACAAGAGTGGATCTACCACGAGATCAAAGAGGCTAAACCCTAGAAGCTAGCCTATGGTATGATTGTTGTTCGGCCCTATGGATTCAAAGCCATCCGCCGTTTATATAGACACCGAGAGGGCTAGGTTACACAAAGTCGGTTACAATGGTAGGAGATCTACATATCCAGACGCCAAGCTTGCCTTCCACGCCAAGGAAAGTCCCATCCGACACGGGACGAAGTCTTCAATCTTGTATCTTCATAGTCCGGGAGTCCGCCGATGATGATAGTTCGGCTATCCCGGACACCCCTAGTCCGAACTCCTCAAGGCCTACATTCGGCAGAGAATAACAGGAGGTGCGGAGGAGGGATGGCCTGGCCATCGGCGGGTAGCGGTCACCGAGGAGCGAAACAACGCCGCTGGACGCCAAGGCTGGAGCAGCGGTTCCGCATCGCGAGAAGAAGACAGACGAGATTGAAGAAGAATGCCACCGCTGATGCAAATCCAATGCCTTCTTAGGTTTCACCCACTCGCCCACATGTCACCACCCATTTGTTTTTTAGTCCATTTGGTGGCTGGGTGAAACAATGATGTAGCATCTATGTAGCCCGCTTAAATCCCATTTGCATTTTTCTCGAACCATGGACTTGCTGGGCTGGGTGAAAATATCATGTTGGGCTAGACGAAGAAATGTTATAAAACATAAACACATGATTGCACGCCTCAGAAAATCTTTGCAAGCTTATGTACGCAATCACTAGGAGTTAACTTGGCGTTATATATAAACAATTATTATTATTATTTTGTAAGAACTTTCAACTTACTTAAATAAAATATCATTTTAATTTGATGAGTTAATAGTACGGGGGGTTATTATTTTTTAGGCTAGACGGGACAATTGAGTTGGTTCTAGGGAAAGTATCGGGAGAAAACTCAGTTTACATCGAAAAAGAAAGTGGGAGAAAATTCAGAGACCTCGCTAGGTCCAACCGAGGAGAGGAATATGTTGGAAGGAAGGAGATTCAAAGCACGCATAGCCGAAAAGTGAACTAGTTTTTTTTATGGACAAGTGAACTAGTTTACATACATAAGCAAATAGCCACTAAAAAAGCAATCAGGTTAATGGGTTCTTAGAAGAAATATTTCGGACAAAACAGATAATTACGTACATAGGCTAATGCATGAAACACTCCTGGATGATAAAGGTGCTTATAAACAGATAAAGTACAACATCTAGACCTTCCCGGCACGCTTTGATCATGACGCCGCGGCTGTCCATGTACTGCCGGTTACGGGAAGCGCACACACCCTCATGTCCAAGATCTGCCTATACATGTCATTGAATGCGATGCGCCCTGGCCGTGGTAGGTTATGTAGGCTAGATTCTGCACATACCTCCCACGTGTTCAGGCCGCCTTTTTCATGTTGGCGATCGTGGGTCGATGATGGTCTCAACCGAGGTCAACCACGGAGTCCTTCTCCTGCCCGCTGTCGATGATCTTGTATTGCTTCCGATGTCGACAAGCTTGTTGCACCGATGGCCGAATCATCGCGTTTTTCCTTCTCTCCACCGTAGCGAGCAAGTGCAATAAGGCCGCCGATGAAACGGGCGAATGCTCCGTAACTCGTGCAGCCATAGGATCGGTAGGCGAGTGCGTAGCTTCACCGAGTACGTGATCATTGGTGTACATCATATTCAACTTGGTGCAGCCATAGGACCGAACGGCTAACTAATTCTTTGCTAAAGTCCATATCCAAGCAGTGCTCACCCCGGATCGCCATTGAGTCTCTTCGAGTGAACGAGGTGTAGGCGGCGGCAGAGTTCGCTTTTTCAGCTCTTTGGGGAACTGGATTCAACAAAGAAGCTGAGTGTGTACAGCGACAACAGTTATTACCCTCCTCGTCCACCAGAGACGCCGCGCAGAAGATGCACCTCGGCGATTCAAACACTCTCCATTAAGAAACCTACTCCAGCCACACGCCGGTTCACGAGCTGGTTCAGATTGGTACCGTAATAACAGGAGTTAGAGGTCACTTTACTTAAATTTAATTAGCTTTAATAGAAATTTATACTTAAAACAAGCAATGCATTGGCTCATTCTATCAAGCTGCACGATCAACATGCACAACAATTAGAATTATTATTCTCGTAACGCATACCCATCAAAGACATTTGTCGACTTTCACAAAGATAATACTACCAAGTTTGAACTGCTTTGTTATGGTTGCTGTCCTCGATCATCATGCCGTGTTTCCCAGCTTGCAAGATTCGAACCAACAAATAAGATCCAAATAATAAGTACAACAAAGATGCCTACACATCTCATTGATTCCTCAGCTTGCAAGATTCAAACCAACAAATAAGATCCAAATAATAAGTACAACAAAGATGCCTACACATCTCATTGATTCCCAAATTTGCAAGATTCATAACCAACAAATAAGATTCAAATAATAAGTACAACAAAGATGCCTACACATCTCATTGATTCCAGCCTTGCAAGATTCGAACCAACCCATTAGAGCGCTTTTGATAAAGTGAATATCGGGATCAAATCCATCTTGGCTAGCCATGTCATACAATCAAGAACTTGGTGAATGCTCTCATTGCACAACATCAAGAGTTGAGTATTCCTGCTTGGTACGCCGTGTTTGCACAGCACAAACAAGGATACAGGAGAGCATGATCTCGCTTTTAATAGCGGCTCTCTTGAACTGTAGAACATCCCAAATTTTCAAATTGGAATGTTATACATTAGGTCATCATGCATATCATATTTTCTCGATTTTTCCGATCCTAGAAATTTCACGCAACTCAAGGACCCTTGAGAGAGTTGGAAGTTTCATAATTTTATATTTGGGATTTCAAATTTTGAAAATAGGATCATTTGATTTATTTAAATTATCTTCATAAAGTTTTTCCTATAAAATATTTTGAGAGGGAATAATATGACTTTCCCAACATTTAGAAAAATGAAGATATTATAAATAAATCAAATTTGGTTTTGAAGATTTATTTTGCTTAGGCAAAATGAGCATTTTAAAAAATTTATGCATGTTTGCTGCTTTTAAAGTTCATTTTGTTCGACTCATTTTTAGGAGTCGGGAAAATTTGTTTTATTTAAATCCAATTGCTTTGGTATTTTTTTAATTGCTTTTGGTTTAATTTTATTTAAAAAATTCACATCTCGGGCCAAGCTTCAGCCCCCAGCCCAGCGCCCCAGCCCACCTCCTTCTCTCCTCCTCAGCCTCTAGCTGTGCTCACAAGACGCCCCGAGTCCGGCCCACCCGACCCCGCTGCCCTCCCCCAAGCCACCCGGACCCCCTCCCATAAATACCCGCCTCCCTCCTCTCACCTCAGCCACTCAAGGCTTCACTCGACCGAGCCTGCCACAAGCTCCGCCATTGCACCGCTGACGCTGAGCCTCCGCCTCCCCACTTTCTCCCTGCCGCCGAGTCTCACTGAGCCTGGCCAAGAGATCACCGAGGTAGCCTCGCCCGATCCGTTTTCTTAATAAACCGATCCGGTTTTTTTTTAAAAGATGTTCGTTTTTAAAAACCTAGATTGGTTTTATTTTTTCGGTTTCTTATTTAATCTAACGCTCACCGAACTGCTCGCTTTAATGAACACGCTCGTTGATTCGTTTCGTTAACGAACGTCCGCTATTTAAACCGCTCGTCGCTTTCTTTTAATCGGATTTAATCCGCTATTTTCCCGATTCGATTTCGATCCGATTTTCAAAACTGTTTTATTTCGCCGCTTATCGGAATCGTGATTCAAGCTACCGGAGTTTCAGAACTAAACCGCCGCCCGACTAACCCACTTTCACAGAGTTTTGCTACTATAAAATTTTGACCTAGTTTCAGATTGCTAAACCGAGTCGTTTCTCTCGAGTTTCGACTTTCGAGTTTATTTTGATTCGATTCTTTGCAACCAGGGTTCTTAAGTTGAACTTTCCGTTAGATCTTTTATTCGAGATTTCCGTGCATTAGATGAGTACTTATTGTATGCTTGTTGTTTGTCTCAAGTAGATCACCTTGAGGCGCCGCTTGTTACTTCAATTCTAGGACTCATGGATCATCAAGCTAAGGCAAGTAACATTTGATCATACCCTTTCTACTACCCAGCTTTTATGCATTAGATCTATTCCTCAAACACTTGCATGTTTAGGATCAAATTAAATTGTGGGTTTGGGAAGTAGATTGAGGTAGTACCTATTACTTGTTTTACTTATGAAACCTTGGGAGTTACTTCACGCTTGCTTGTTCATGCCATGCTATGCTAGTAGACGTGATTGGGTGAGTGAATATCCATGATGATGTGAGATTGTTAATTAATGGTTTATCTAAGGTGGCAACCTAAACACACATCCGGGTGGATTGAGGCACCTGGTTTCCATCAGACTTGCCTCAGATTTCTTCGACCGCCACCCGTGCTCTAAGGGATCATAAGATTATTCAAACCTGAAACTTCCGTGTGCAGCCACAAGCCAATTATGGGCTCATGTAGTTGACTAAGTCGTGTAACTCTTACGGGTAGGCTAGCTGATGTAGGGGATGTAGGTTGGTACGGTTCACCACATGTAAGGTGCTAGCGCTTCGAAAGACTATGTCTCGGCCATCCGCTTCTCAAACACCATGTAGTGCGAGAACCAAGCGGAGGCGATCGAGTCTTGTGGGGAAAAGTGCGCAAACCTCTCAGCAGAGTGTATAAACTAATCATGATTAGCCGTGTCCCCTGTTATGGACAATTTGAGTATCCCGTAATTGAATATCATGTGAATCTCAACATGTTACTTCTAAATAAAAGTTATTGGGTTTTGATGAGTACTTTTAATTGGGATTGAGGATGTCCAACCATTCTCAATGTTTAACAACCACCATGATAGTTAAATAAAAGTATTCCTTTGATGTAGGGAAAATCAGCTTTATGCAATGTAACAGAGAGCCTTACCACCAGCCATATATGCATGTAGTATAGGCTTATTCCTTCATTGCTCTTTATGTGTTACATTGCCAAGATATTCCATGTGTCAATTGCTTTTGGGCTGCAACTTTTCACGCTAGTGCACTTTTCTGCATTTATTTAGTAAGGTGTTAGGTCGTGGTTCTATACTCAGGATGCCGCTGGAGTTGATGGACTCGCTTATCTTCCAAGCCTTCCGCTGTTATTATTAGATGGCCTTAAGCCATATTATTGTAATAAGTTCCCTTGTGGACAACGATGTAATAAGTGTGTGATTGCTACTCGCTATAAATCCTTCAAGGCATCTGTGGTGTCAAGACATCGATCCGTGGATGACATCGAGCACGAGACTTGATCCATTCGGTCTGGTCGCCATGAGAATGGTATCGAGCACACGCCGACCGTAGGACACGCACCACTAAGTTAAAGCCATAGATCACTACTCTTCCCATTTTCTAACTCCTCATCTTTTCTACTCTCTTTAGGATGATTTGACGCGAAGATCAAGTACACCCAACCGGATGAAGGCACACCTTTTGATTTCACTTGAAGGAAGTTACCAAGTACCGAACATTGGATTACCAAGCTTCACCGACTTTCAACGCCACTGGCTCAAGAGGAGCGCTGGAAGATTCATGCTCACGCTCCAGAAGGACATTCGCCCCAATCACCAAGCCTATAGATAGTGTTTTCAGCAGCACCCACTTGAGTCCTGGAAAGAGCATGGCAGCTCACATCACCATGGGACGATTGGAGAAGTTTATCAAGAAGACCTCAAGGACACCATCTACCAGATTTATGGACGCCGAGATGACAACTGGACGTCACAACACCAAGAAGGATAGATCCATTGCAGCTTCATCCAGAGTTAAATCAGCACATTCGACGCCAGAGAACCAAATGTGCAATGACATGTTGGAGTTGCGTAAGACAAAGGGAAGGATCATCGAATCGAAGAAGAACTAAAGACTACACGCAAGGACTACATGGACGAGATCGAGCTCCGCAAGACACAATAACGATCTTAAGTACAAATCGAAGAACTCAAGAAGAAGTTGGCGCCTGTGAATGAAGACCAAGATGTCGAATAGCCAAGCGACTACATTAACATCGACGACTGATTCGGATCCAAGTGAACCCGATTTTGAAGACGAAGTCGAGCAGCATATCATGGAGTCTTCCACGGTGCTCATTAGTAGAAGTCCCCACATATATAGTAGTATTCCTCCATGTAAACATTATAGTACACGCACTTTGCGATATAGTTAGATCGTTAGTAAGCTCCTTGTTTGATTGAATGAAGTGATTTTGTGTGCATTTGCTCATGTGCATTTGGGTAGTGATTCCCTAGACCTTATTCTATTCTACACTTTCTCCTTTTCTAAACCCATCGATGCCTCGAGACGCTAATTCTCCGATTCGCTTTTCCCGCCAGAGATCACCCAATTGATCCACAGAGCAGTACCTCGATTCAAACATTGGTGCAGTAACAACAACAACAACAACAACAACAACCCACCGCCACCACCACCACCCCATGGATCATCTCGACTCGCTTCTTAGATCTGAACTCCGCCGGGTATTCCAAAGAGCAACCGTTTTATTGTAGCAGACTGCCCTTCGCAAGATAGGAAGGAGCCGACTAATGCAGGGATACACAGATGGTGAAAGAGTGAAGTTTGCGAGACATCAGCTTGATGACCCTGCAGCTAAAGCATGGTGGGAGAATTTCTGAGCCACTTACCCTGTGAGACACTGCCACATGGGACCAGTTTCAGAAAGCTTTGACCGCCCATGTTTCAGGAGGAGCCATGGCCATGAAGAAGCGTGAGTTTCTGCAACCCACGCCAAGGAGGAAGGACTCTGGTCAAGATGTGGATGACTTTAGCAAATTAGCACGTTATGCCTCGATGACGCTATGCTGGTATGCAAAGCTAAACAGAGAAGTTTCTAGAAGGACTGAATGATGAGTTCAAGCATGCCGTTGATGGTAGCAAGTCTCAACAACTACCAGTGAGTTAGTAGACCGAGTTCTCATGATCGAAGGAAAGCAAGAAGAATTGAGAAACGCAAGCGGAAGTATGGACAAGGGAAGTATAACTCCGATCCCAAACAGGAAGTTTTGTTATACCCTAAATCAGGAATTCGGTTTCAGCATACCCATGGAGGAGGTAATTCAAGATAACCATAATGGCACCAAGAATGGGAACGGGAATGGAGGAAGCAATGATACGTAATCGCACTCAACCCGTCAACACCATCCAAGGTAGACTGAGTCACATTACTTGGTTTAAGTGCCGCAAAGACCGGCACTATAAAAATGACTGTCCGTAAGGCTGAACGGAAATGGCAATGGAAGCTCGAAAGAAGCCCAACCCTTTCAACAGGGGACATGTGAACCATATTGATGTGGAGGAGGTTGAAGATCAGCACTCGGCGCAAAGAATCGGAAGTTTTTGTTGTCATTTACTGCAGCTTGTTCTTTTCGATATCGGTGCATCGCATTCATACATATCAAGGGATTTGTGGATAAGTACTGTTACCAACCCAAGCCCTTAGGTCACCCATGCTAGTAACCTCACCCGGAGCAGAGTACATGGCTAGTAAATGGTGTGACTGATCGCCACTATGGATTGGACCCTATGTTTTCCCTCGCACTCTAACAGTTCTGGAATCCCAAGGATTGGATGTGATATTAGGAATGGATTGGTTATCAAAGTATGGAGGAAACATAGATTGTACCACAAGGTCAATTTTGCTCACCACAACGTAAGGAAGGAGGATTAAGACGTATCACTTACACGAGCCGAGGAGAGCACAAGTTAATTGCTTATCGTGAGTGGTACAAGAAGAAGTACCAAAGGTAAGGATTATCCTGATGTATTTCCTAAGAGTTGCTGTGAATGCCACCGGATAGAGATATAGACATTGATTTGATCGAAATGCTGTTGCCGTGAACAGGCCCGACATCGGGCGTTAATTATGGTGATGCCCGCAAAGGATTTGGCGGAAATCAAGAAGCGATTAATGAACTATTGATAAAGGTTTTTATTCGCCAAGTTCTTCACCTTGGGGATCACCCGCTTTGTTAGTAGAGAAGAAGGATGGATCATTGAGAATGGTTGTTGATTACCGTGGATTGAATGAAGTAACAATCAAGAACAAGTACCCACTACCTATGATTAATGATCCGCTTTGATCGCTACCAAGGAGCTAAAGTGTTTTCTAAGATCGAAGCTTGCGATCGAGCTCACCATCAATGAAGATTCGAGCAAGACATACCCAAGACAAATACTACCACGAGATATGGATCGTACGAGTATACCGTTATGTCATTTGGACCGACTAACGCGCCAACCTATTTCATGAACCTGATGAACAAAGTGTTTATGGAATTTTTGGACAAGTTCGCTGTGGTGTTCATTGATGACATTTTGATTTTCTCGAAGGATGAAGAGGAACATAAGGAACATTTGAGATTGGTTTTGGAGAAACTGAGGGAACACTGGGCCAGTATGCCAAGTTCAAATGAATGTGAGTTTTGGCTAAAGGAAGTTGGATTTCTTATATGTTATATCCGGAGAAGGAATAGCAGTTGACCCCACAAAAGTTGAGAGACCAGAACAAATGGGAAGCACCAACGACAGCTTGGATAGATTCTGGAGTTTCCTTGGACTCGCAGGGATACTACCCAAGATTCATTGAGAATTTCTCAAGGATTGCAAAGCCTATGACTGAATTGTTGAAGAAGGAAAACAAATTCATATGGACCGAGGACCTGTGAGGCAAGTTTTCGTGGAGTTGAAGAAAAGATTGGTTACTCACCCGCTTTGATATTGCTGCATCAAACTAAGGATTATGAGGTGTGTATTGCACGCTTCACGCCGAGGACTTGGAGCCGCATTTATGGTGGAAGGAAGAGTTGTTTCGATGCTTCACTTATTAACTTAAGCCTCATGAGTTGAATTATGCCACTATGATTTGGAGTTAGCAGTCCAGTATGCCTTTGAAGACGTGGGAGACATTTTCTCATTGGAAATCATTGTGAAGTATGTTTTGATCACAAGAGTTTGAAGTACATCTTCACATGTATGAATTGAATCTCAGATGCAGGGAGATGGTTAGAGCTAATCAAGGATTATGATATGAGATTGCATTATCACCCCTGAAAGGCTAATGTTGTAGCAGACGATTGAGCCGTAAGAGCCACGCTAATACCCTAATGATGGAGGGAGGAATACCCAATGAGTTAGTTGAGGCCTTCGAGAGCTATGTTTGGAAATAGTTCCGAGAGGCTATGAAAAGATTGGAGATTCAAATGACACTAATGGACAAATCGTAGAAGCCCAAAAGGCAGAAGGAAGGTTTCTATAAAGGAGAAATGAGCAAAGGAAAAGCTAAAGGATTTCGGAGGATGAGCACGATACCCTATGGTTTGAAGACCGTGTTTATGTGCCCAATGACCCGTAGATCGTAGTTGATTTTACAAGAAGTCCATGATTCACCCTATTCGATTCACCCAGAAATACCAAGATGTATTTGGATTTGAAGAATATTTTCGTGGACCGGAATGAAGAAGGATATTATGGAGTATGTAGCAGTTTATGCACGATGTCGAAAGTAAAGGCAGAGCATCGGGCCGCAGGATTGTTACAACCGCTGCCGACACCGAATGGAAGTGGGATAAACTAGGCATGGATTTCATCACAGTTTGCCAAAGACCCGCTCAGATATGACTCGATTTGGGTCATAGTCAATCGCTTGACCAAGGTAGCTCATTTCATTCCAAATAAGACTACCTATAGCAGTGCTTGTTGGCAAAGATATACATGACCAGAATTGTGTGCTTACACGGAGTTCCGAGGAGCATCGACGATAGAGGAACCCATTTACTTCAAATTTTGGAACCAGCCAGTATGAAACATTGGGAACCCGATTGAATTCAAGACAGCTTTCCACCCATGCATCGATGGACAGATCGAGAGAGTCAATCAGATTTTGGAGGACATGCTGAGAGCTTGTGCACTAGATTATGGATCTAGTTGGGATG
>JAHIAM010007904.1:0-14443 GCA_021605205.1 Aegilops longissima | reverse complement strand
TGAGTATTCATCCAAATTGACGGGCCCGAGTATTTCTTTTGAATGGCTTTTTTCCACGACCGGTTTAGAGCCTCTGAACCGCATTGATCGCCAGATCCTCAGATTATCACCGCACGCGCGCTTGTGCTTGTGCGCGACCTGCCATTGCTGTCCTGGTATCCGAATTACTGTGGCTCTTGGTCATGTTATTACTATGAGCTAGACAGTGTCTTCGTCAGTCCGCATCCCAACCTTGCTGACCATAGTCCGCCAAGGCTCTCCGATGAAGAGAGATACTTTAGTGAGTTCGGATGTCGCCAAGGGCGCATGCCAAAGATGTTCAAGGGCGTGAACTCCATGATCGGGCGCCAGGGATCTCGGACAAGGGCGCGAAGGTTCGGAGGCCGGAGAGAGTCCGCACCTTGAGCACGAGCTTGCAAGGGATGGGATGGTGTTCGCCTCGATCGCCAGAGATTGCAGCCTCGAGGTGTGTCCAGCCACCCGCCCTCGATCGGCTGCAGCTGGCTCGAACTATGGGTCGGAGCGACGCGTAGCCTGTGGCACTGCTCGAGGCAGAGCTAGATCATGCCCATCGAGACAAGGCGGCTTTGGTGTGGCTCGAACCCGTCGAAGATCAAGTCTCCGCCACGCCGGCCGTAGTTCAAATCTCCAAATCTGACCTGATGGCAGGGGCGAGCTTAATCTGCTCCAGATGGCTGCTTAATTGGCCCAGCAGCCGCCGAATATTAAGATCTGTCCGGGAGAAAAGTCTCACCGGACGCGCCATTGTTGATGATCGGAGGAGCCATCGGGCCTAAAGATGATGACACAGAGGAACTCTCAATGAAAGCACCAATGTCGGTGTCAAACCGCGGATCTCGGTAGGGGGTCCTGAACTGCAGGCTCAGGCATGGTAATAGGAGACAAGGGACACGATGTTTTACCCAGGTTCGGCCTCTCGATGGAGGTAAAACCTACTCCTACTTGATTAATATTGATGATATGGGTAGTACAAGAGTAGATCTACCACGAGATCAAAGAGGCTAAACCCAGAAGCTAGCCTATGGTATGATTGTTGTTCGTCCTATGGATCAAAACCTCCGTTTATATAGACACCGGAGAGGGTTAGGTTACACGTAGTCGGTTACAATGGGAGGAGATCTACATATCCATATCGCCAAGCTTGCCTTCCACGCCAAGGAAAGTCCCATCCGACACGGATGAAGTCTTCAATCTTGTATCTTCATAGTCCAGAGTCCGTCAAAGGTCATAGTCCGCCATCCGGACACCCCTAATCCAGTGACTCCTCACCCGTATTGATGAGAATCCAGGATAAGGGGACACGACCGCTCGACAAGACGTACAAGGAAACCGCATGTATGTGCAAAGGGCTGGTTGTGAAAACGGTTTGAATAATGACCGGCCGCGGTGTGATGTCATGCGGCAAAATGCGCTAGCAGATTAGATTTGTGGAAATATTATTCTCTCGCAGTAGTATGTGCAACTTGTTTTGCGAAGGACACTATCCTTGTGTTCAAAATCTTCACTAAGTATTCGAGGAGGAACCCGCTTTGCAATGCCGAAGACAATGCAAGGCGGACCATCATTGAAGCCTCGGTTCAGGCTACCGAGGGAGTCCCGGATTAGGGGTCCTGACAGCCGGACTATATCCTTTGGCCGGACTGTTGACTATGAAGTTACAAGATTGAAGACTTCGGCCCCAGGTCCTGGATGGGACTCTCCTTGGCGTGGAAGGCAAGCTTGCAATATGGATATGTAGATCTCCCTTCTAACCGACTCGTTCCTAGCCCTCCGTGTCTATATAAACCGGAGGGGTTAGTCTCGAGAGAACAACAATCATGCCATAGGCTAGCTTCTAGGCTTAGCCTCTACGATCTCGTGGTAGATCAACTCTTGTAATACTCATCATCAAGATCAATCAAGCAGGAAGTAGGGTATTACTCCATCGAGAGGGCCCGAACTGGTAACATCGTGTCCCCGCCTTGTCGGGAGAACTGATCGGTCCCATTAACACCTATGGGACCGGGTCCCTGGTTCTGGAGGGGGCGGAGATTGCACGAAGAGCGGATCGAGGCGATGCACACGAGCAGATTTACCCAGCTTCGAGCTCCCGGAGAGATAATACTCCTAATGCTGCTTTGTGGATTATCTTGTGTTCTTGCTAGGGAGCAATGGGAGCTACAAGACCTAGCCTGAGTGTGGTTTCGATGAGTATGATGAACTGTTTGAGCTGGACCCAACCCTTTCTACGCTGCACTTGGGCCTCTTTTATAGGCACAAGGGGTCACCACATGTGGCAAGTAGACAAGGGTAAGATAGTAAAACATAGGTTGGTACACCGCACTATACAAAGGTACAGGATCTATACCTAACTCGACGGCAAGGGACAAGAGTCATCAATGCCCGCCTCAAGCCTTAACAAGGTAACAGGACCATCAAGGCGCCCGCTTGCCATGATGGTAGCTTGTCAGCCGCTATCGCTGCTCCTCATTGCCTGCACAACCCGTCGACACGCTGTCTTGGGAGAGCCCTGGGTGACACGCTACGGGTGAGCTGGAGCGGGATGAAGAGAGGTTGCCCGCCCTGCAAGCGCCTTTGCCGCGCAGAACTTTGTCGCGCTTTGGGGCTTATCGTCATCAGCCTTCCCGCAAGCTCCTCTTGCCGGGCCTTGTTTCTTCATCTTGAGTTCTCCTCTTGCCGGGTCTTGTTTTCGGGGCTGGAGGGCTTTTGGCGACGTCCGCAAGGCTTGCCACGGGACGCTGATGCCTGCAGACAGGTTCGGGGTACTAAGGTACCTTACTTTAGTACACCGACAGAGCCCCGGTTCTGGGCCATACACGGTGTCGAGCGCCTGGGCCAGGCCCAAAACAGGCACGGGCACGCGCGCCGGGTCCAAACCAAATCCACTCAGATCCGGGCGCTTCCCTGAACGCAAGACGCGCCAATTGGGTGTCGTGGGGGAAGTGGCGGCGGTGAGGTCGCCCCCATCCGCCGCCTCGGTTCTGCATCCCTGCCACGTGGTTCCCATGCTCTTGGGGTCGCGGACGGTGGAAGTGGGAAACTGGGCTGCTTGAAAGCAGAGGCGTAGGTCTGCCCCGATTCCCTGCTCTTCCTATGCCTTGATTCATCGAGCGGGCGGCCGAGCCCCACCTTGCTTCTTTTAAGAAGAGCGGAAGGGGAGCGCAGGCCCGCACTCTCCCATCTCTTCCTTCCTCGCCTTCTCGCCTCCCTTTCTCATTCATCATGGAGAAAGGGAACCTTGGTTCTTTCATCTGGCGGCGAGGGTCGCCGCTAGACAGCGCACCCTCCCAACCCCACGCCCGGGTGGCAGAGCCAGCCACAAGGGAAGAGGGAGGGGCGAGGTCGGACGAGGTCGAGGCACTGGGAAGAAGGACGGGCGGCGCGCTGCCTCCGCCCGCCGGGCGGTTCCTCCCGCGTGGTCCATACAGGACCCACCCTCGAAGTTCTTCGTCAAGGCGCCAGCGCCGTCGCCGCCTCCCGACTTCCAGCCTGTCAGAAGGCGATGGAGTCGGATCCGCCCGAGACATCGAGATCGCACATGAGGGGTCAGGATCAGCGCACGCGAGTCCGCTGTATTCCCAGCCCTAATGTGATGTATCTTGATCGTGGGTGGAAGACGTCACCCGCATCCACAGCCTCGATGCGCAGGTTTACCTCCATTTTGTTAATGGAGGGTGATCTCCTCCGCGGCTCTTCGGGATCTCTGCACTGCCAAGTGCTGCGTGATAGCTCCTCCGACAATAAGATTCCTCGAGCGAGAGTGACGAGGAGGAGAGCGACATCGACGGGCGAGGGTAGCGGGCCCGACATTGCTCGGGCGCCGCCTGCAAGGCCACCGGGCGACCCATCATCCGCCGCGCTCCTTGAACTCCCCGTGGTCGCTCCTCGGGCGACGCGAGGGAGGCTGCGGAAGGGAAGAGGGATGGCGACAAGGCTCGCTGTCGAGTACGAGGGCGAGTGCCCTCGACAGCGTAAGGCCGACGCCCCGCCGCCCTGCCTTCGAGCCCCGCCTCGCGCGCCGCTAAGCTCCTGAGAGCCCCCGGATGTTCCTTGGTGTCTTCCGCACCGTAGCTTGCCTAGGCGCCCTTTTTCCTCTCGCCTCTGACCTACCTCCCAAGAGAGGGACAGTGAAAAGGATTACTGCATCTTATCTTTTAATTTGTAAGCCTTCGGCCTTACCCGCATTTAAAACTTGTAATCCTCTCTTTCATGTTTTTCATTCTCCACAGATCAGTATCCCAGTAGGATGTTTTAATGAAAAGGGATGCTTGAAAAGGGACTAAAGGCTTATCCGATACGCAGCCCTCAAGCAACTCTCGCTTGCCGCAGCTCCCTAAGAACTCTCGCTTGCCGGGCTTGGGTGCCAAGCGCCTTCTCTCTTCGCTGTTATTTCAGTTCTGAGAACACTTAGCCAAGTGCCGCAATAAGTTATTTTTGTAATATAACTTTATTCGGCAATATTTACTATGTTACCTTTACTCGACTCTTGGCTTTGTATGTTACTGCCCTACGCTGTGGAAACTTGCCGGCAGTACCTTTGTCATGAGCGCGAAAAGTGGAACTTCAGAGCCTCGTCAAGGGGCCGCCACCGATAAGCAACCTTGTCGCGACTAGCCGCAGCTCACTTAAGTTGTTGAGCGGACTCAACAAAGTATGGGCGCCGACTCAGTCACGATTTGGTTCCTTCGCATTGTGTTTTCCATACAAAGCGCCGGGTCGCTCAATGAAAATAACTTTTAAAAATCAAATGCTCAAACTTTGGCAACTTAGCTTTTCTGTTGTCCATTTTCCCGGCATAGGCGATTAGGCTCGAGCGACGCCATGCCCACACTGCTTGTCCATTTTCCGCAAGGCGATAGCCTCGAAGCGACCCTTGGCGGCCCACACCATTATCTTCTCCTTTCCCTGTTAACTTGTGGGTGGATGAACCTTCTTCTTGTTTGAGAAGAAAGAAGAGAAAATAGTTATGGAGCCTAGTGGCTCGCTTCACCCGACAAGGGTCTTCCCACTTCAAGGCCAACTTGTTGGAATTTCAAGGATTGAATGCGCCAAGAACAAGGTCGCCCTCAAGCTTTCCGCATTAACTTTTGCGGCTATGATAGCGATACACAAAGCTTGCTGGTAACGAGCAGCTCAGACAAGAGCCCGTAAGACGCATCTTCCTCGAGGAGTAGCGTCATCTTGTCGCAGCTGCTCTTGCTCAAGCTCATCATAGGCGAGCACTCGAGGTGACCCGCATACGAAGTTCCGGGGAGAATCTGCCTCGCCCGTAGACTAGAGCGAAGGTGTCCGCCGGCTCGATGGCGTCAGCCCTCGACGACCAAAGAACCACCGCAGCCTCGATCCAGTTTCTTCCACACTTGCGCAGCTTGTCGAGAGTTCTGGTCTTGAGTCCTCGCAGCACTTCACGCTTGTTTTCTCGCTGACCGCTGCTTCTCGGATGAGCAATGAAGCAAAGCATCTTGGCACCAAGATCTTGGGCGCATCGCATGAAGGTGCGTGCTCGTGAACTCGGTGCCGTTGTCGGTGATGATTCGTTAGGGAACCCCAAAATGGCAAACAATTGACCAAGAACTTGATCACGACCGTGCTATCACCTTCCTCACCGGGTTCCACTTCCGCCACTTTGTGAACTTGTCGATTGCGACGCATAAGTACTCAAAGCCTCCGACCGCTCGTGGGTAAGGGCCGAGGATGTCGAGCCCCTGCACCGAGAAGGGCCGGATAAAGGGATCGCCCTGAGAGCTTGAGCTGGTTGGTGTATCTGTTTGGAATGGTAACCGAACGCTTCACACTTGGTTACTTGTGCAGCAGCATCCTCGGAGGGCTTCGTCAGAAGAAACCTTGCCGAAAGCTTTGCCTAAGTGCTTTTGCGCCAATGTGGTGACCACATATGCCTCCATGTATCTCGCCAACAGCTTCGGCCCATCTTCCGCAAATGCATTTCAATTTCACACCGTTGAGTCTTCTTCTCGCATGGATGTTGTCAACAAACTGGTACATACTTGACCGCCGTGCTACTTTTTCCGCTTCTTCTTTCTTCGGAAGTTCTCCGTCAAGGAAATGGACAATTTGTTGTGCCCATGCCGGAGCTTGTGGCTCGACAACAAGGACTAAAGGCTCTTCTATCATCAGGAACATCACTTTCACGCAGAACCGGGGTTCTCGCCGGAGTTGATGATCCCGCAAGCTTGCCGGAGCGAAACTTGTCGGGAGCATTTGCTTCAACGATACAAACTCGATGGTTTGCTCGGAGCAGCATCGCTCCTCGCTGATATTTGCGCTGATTTTAGGGACCTTCTTGGCGGCGGCTTGTGGAGCTCACGGAAAGTAGTCGCCGAAACCAATTTTATTTTTCTTGTCGTCGTTGATGGTGTTACGGTTATGAGTCAGCTTGAGCACAAAATTCCTGGTTCCATGTGAACTTAAGTGCGGCACATTTGGAGAGGCCATCACCGATCATTCTCGAGCTCTTGAACGTGTTTCATTTGCAGGCCTTCAAAGTGCTCTTCCAGCTTCCTCACTTCATCGACGAGGCTTCCATCAACGGACTCGATAATCTTTATTTACTTGGCGACGCTGTTGCGAGTCCCCTCGACGATGAGCTTTTGATCCCAAGGTCACCGAATCTCGAGACCGCAAGCAAACCTTCATACTGCAGAGTATTGTTTGTTGCTTGTTCCTTGGGAAAGTGCATCTAGACTATGTACTTGAGATGCTCTCCGTGGCTGCTGATAAAGCACGCCGCACCGGGCGCTTTGCAGCAGAAAGCACCATCAAAGTACATCAGCCACTCTTTATTTGCCTCTTTGACGGGATGCTCGCCTCTGAATTTCTTCATCTTATGCTACGCCCACTCAGCTATGAATTCTGCCAATGCTCGCTTTGGATAGTTGAAGTGCTTTCAAACTTAAGACCAAAGCTTGACAATTCCAGGCCCACTGACAATTCCGCTTGTTGCTTCGGATTTTGCAATATCCTCTTCAGCAGAAAGCGAGTGACGATCGTTATCTCATATGCTTAAAGTAATGGCGAGCTTTCTCGAGGCCATGAGGAGGCCGAAAAGCAGCTTTGCACACCGTAGTACCTTGATCTAGCCCCCGCAGAAGGGAACCGAAAAGTAGACTGGGCGCTGCACCATCTTTTTCTCAGATCTTGTCGCAACCCTCGCCTGATCGTTTTGTCGGGACCGTAGCTTGACGGCGAAGTCCCTTGCTTGTCGCTGGATGCGCTCGCCGTTGCGGCTCATCATCTGCCTCCCTTCGCTACTAACGCAACACTAACCACTTTGATTGGTTGCCGCTATATACAGCAGCAACTTCTCTTGTGGCCTAGGTGCGACAAGTATTGAGCGAGGACAGGTATCTCTTCAAGTCTGAGCGCAGCCTCCGCTTCGGAGTCCATTTTCATTGACCTGCCTTTTTCAAAATCTTGAAAACGGCAGGCGCTGCTCAGCGACTCTAGAGATGAACCGCGAGAGCAGCCACGCAACCGCAAGTCTTCCGACATCCTTGACACGCTTTGGTGCTTCGATCTGCTCAATGGCCTTGATCTTGTCGGGATTGGCTTTAATTCTCCCTGAGACATAAAGAACCCGAGAAGCTTGCGGAGGGGACTCCAAACACGCACTTCTGGGTTGAGCTTGAGGTTGAACTCATGCAGATTTGCAAATGTTTCATCCAAATCCTGAACCAGAGTTGCTTTGTCCTTGCTTTTGACCACTATGTCATCCATGTAGGCTTCTACATTTCTGTGTATCTGCAGCTCAAAGGCATCATGGACTACTCTTGCAAAAGTTGAACCAGCATTCTTTAAACCGAAAGGCATCCGTATGAAGCAGTACGTGCCACATGGTGTAATGAATGCGTTTTCTTCATCCTCTTCCGCCATGAAGATCTGATGATATCCTCGAATATGCATCAAGAAACAAAAGCAGTTCACATCCAGCCGTGGAGTCAACAACTGGTCGATACGCTGCAAGGGAAATGGGTCTTTGGGACAAGCTTTATTAACATCGGAAGTCAATACAAAGTCTCCATTTCCCATTAGCCTTATGCGATAACTACCGGATTGGCCAACCACGGGGTGGAGGACTCTCGACAAGCCCCGCTGGTTCTAACTTCTTGATTTCTTCTCGCTATGAACTCTTACGCCCAACGCCTGCTTCCTAACTTTTTGCTTGACGGGCCGCAGTGAGGACAGACAGCTAGGTGGTGCTCAATTACTTTCCTGGAACACCGGGATGTCGATGGTTTCCATGCAAACACATCGACATTCGCCGCAGAAAACAACGAGCTCGCCTTCCTATTTAGGATCAAGCGGCATCGATGGTGAAGGTACCGCTGCTGCCGCCCTCCTGGGGCACCTTCTTGGTCTTGGCGGAGCTGCCATCGCTTCTTGCACTTGCGGTGGAGCTCGATGGAAGGCCCTCGACGGTAGCACAGCACCAAGAGGTGCGCTTGCGGAGTGGGCAACAGAGCTCTTGCCGGACTTGGTGGTTCTTCTTCCCCGGAGCTTCAGCGCAAGTGGTTTGCTATCCGTGGCGGCTGCGCATCCCAGAATCTTGTCGGCGCAGATAAGTGCATCCTTCTTGTCGCCTTGGACAGAAATGACGCTTATCGGGCCGGGCATCTTGAGTAGGTTGTAAGCATAATGAGAGCGGCCATGAACTTGGCGAGCGCCGGACGGCCAAGTATGCCATTGTAGGCAATGGGAAATCGCGACGCCAAACATGACCCTCTCGTTCTGAAGTTGAGCTCGCTCGAATGTTACCGCAACGTGATCTTCCCTTTGGGCTTGCTCCTTCCTGGGTTGATTCCTTGAAAGTACCAGTTTCTTCGAGCTTCGGGGATTTGAAGCTTTTGGAGCACCGAGAGGAGATTAGGTTCAGGCCGCCCGCCGTCAACCAACATCTTTGTGACTTTGAGGTTGCGGATGGTTGGTGAGACCAACATCGGCAAGCACCCGACCGCAGTGATGCGATCCGGTGGTCCTCAATGTCAAAGATGATGGGCATGTTGACCACTTCAGAGGTTTGCGCGACTCTATGGAGGGTTCTCGCATTCACCTCACGCATCCATTGCTTGAGTTGGCGGTGCGAGGTATGTAGAGAAGCACCACCGCCAACGCAAAGGACCTCTGCTGCCTTTTGAAACTCTTGCTCGCCTGCTTCATCGCCTTCCATGTCTTCGCCATCTTCATCTTCGCTCTTCTTCCTTGTCGCGTCCTGGGAGGTCTGTCCCCTTGCCGCTGCTTGGCCTTGCCGCGGCGCCTCCCCGGCCGGGTCTCTTTTACTTGCTGTACCTGCACCTTCTTGGCCTTTCTCCTTGTCTCGCTCAGATTCAGCTTCTCGTAGCTCAACAAGCTGCTTGACTTTCTTGCAGCTCAAGATCGTGGCCCTTGGTGCGGTGGATCTTACAAGATCGCTTGTTGAGCTGTCGGCTTGTCGGCCGCCACAGCCTTGGCGGTCGGCGCTCACGGCAACCTCCTTGCCGGAGCCACCAGCCTTGGCCTTGTTGGCGGCACCATCCTTGCCGGACTGCTCGACAACTAGTACTTCTTGGTTTTTCTTCCTCCGTTGTTTCGCCCGGCTCTTTCTTGCCGGGCGATCTCCTCTGCCATTCTGCTCCCACATTCTCTCCCGGAGTCTTTCCTTCTTCAGCGTGCACACTTGTCGGCCGTATGAGCTCGCGACGTTTTCACTTTGCACATCGCCATCTCCTCCTCATCTGCGGTTTCGCACATTCGATGGAATGCATCGATCACCGCAGCAGGGTGGACGCGGATGTTGTAATGCACACGGCTGAATCTCTCGGATAAATTTGCGCAGGACTCTCCTTCCTTCGGGCGAGTAGGTGAAGGTCACTTTCCTGGCCATGAGGCTTGTGGCACCGTGAAGGCGCCAACAAACCGATGGCACAAATCTGCCCAAGAAGAGATAGAGCTGTCCGGCAAGTGCATGAGCCATGATCTGACATTTGGCTTGAGTACTAGAGGAAAGTAGTTGGCGAGGATCTTGTCGTCTTGTCCTCCCGCAGCCTGCACCGCAATGGTGTAGATGCTGAGGAATTCCGATGGGTGTGTCCTGCCATCATACTTCTCTGGCACATCTGGTTTGAAGTTTTTCTTGTCGGGCCACCGACTTGCCGCAGCTCACGAAAGTGAACGCAGGACAACCCTACCGCAGACGGCAAGTCGCCTAGTTCCTCTGGGCGCATGCATATCGACAGGTCCGCGCGCTGGTCGATTGACGCGCGCTTTCTTCGCACTCGACACGGGTTCGAGCGCTTCTTCTTGCCGTCTCGAAGAACTTGGTGTTGGTCGCGACGAGCTCGTGGATCCGGCGACGCCGTGGAGTCGCTGTTCAGGTGGATCCGCGAGTCGGCGATCTTGGCCTTCGAAGGGGAGTGTACGGTGGCTGCACCTTCGAAGTCTCGCCGCCATCGGCTCGTGCCTTGTCGCCTGCCGCGCCGCGGCGTTTGGTTGCCGCGGACGCCGCTGTTGGCAAAGCTGATGAGGCTCGATTGTGGTCCTTCCATTCGCGAACCTTGTCGGTCGCTCGGAGGGTAGTCTAGAAGTAACGAGCCTCGCCAAGGCTTCGCTGGTGTAGTGGGTGGCAATGGCGACGTAACGAGGAACGGAGGTGCTCGACTCTCAACCAAGTTAGAGGAGCAGCATCCCGCCTAAGCGACTCGTATTCCACTCGCATCGCATGCCGAGGCGCATGGTCTCGAGGGCCTCGATCCTCCAGCTTGGCCTTGATCCAACGAGCGATGGTGCCGCGAGCATCATGACGCTGCGGGTCCCGGCCTCCCGCGAAGGACGTGGTGCGGACTCGGACGCCGACCGCGGTTGCCTTTGTCCTTGACCTGGCGGCATTGTGGGCTCTCTCGACGACGCCGGTTCCTCCGCTACAGCTTCCGCCACCACCGGCAGCTCCGGTGGTGGTGGGTTCGACGCGACAGCTCACGCTGTCAAGACTTCTTCTTCTGGCGCCATGTTGACGAAGATGTTGATGAAGTTGCTCGTGACCGCCGGATCGGGTTCACACAGCCTCGACGCCTCTACCGGGCGCGCCAAAGATGTCGGGAGAACTGATCGTGTCCCATTTAACACCTATGGGACCCGGGTCCCTTGTGGTTCGGAGGGGGCGGAGATTGCACGAAGAGCGGATCGAGGCGATGCACACGAGCAGATTTACCCAGCTTCGGAGCTCTCCGAGAGATAATACTCCACCGCTGCTTTGTGGATTATCTTGTGTTCTTGCTAGGGAGCAATGGGAGCTACAAGACCTAGCCTCGAGTGTGGTTTCGTATGAGTATGATGAACTAAGCCGAGCTGGACCCAACCCTTTCTACGCTGCACTTGGGCCTCCTTTTATAGGCACAAGGGGTCACCACATGTGGCAAGTAGACAAGGGTAAGATAGTAAAACATAGGTTGGTACACCGCACTATACAAAGGTACAAGGATCTATACCTAACTCGACGGCAAGGGACAAGAGTCATCAATGCCTGCCTCTGCCGCCAACAAGGTAACAGGACCGCAGGCGCCTCCGCTTGCCACGATGGTAGCTTGTCGCCGCTTATCGCTGCTCCCCATGCTCGCACAGCCCGCCGACACGCGTGCTTGGGAGAGCCCCATGGTGACACGCTGCGGGTGAGCTGGAGCGGGATGAAGAGAGGTTCCCGTCCCGCAAGCGCCTTTGTCGCGCAGGAACTTTGTCGCGCTTTGGGGCTTATCACACTAGCCTTCCCGCAAGCTCCTCTTGCCGGGCCTTGTTTCTTCATCTTGAGTTCTCCTCTGCCGGGTCTTGTTTTCCAAGGGGTCATGGAGGGCTTTGCGACGTCCGCAAGGCTTGCCATCGGGACGCCAAGACGCCTGCAGACAAAGTTCGGGTACTAAGGTACCCCTACTTTAGTACAACCGACACGCCTCGTGATTGTGAGCACTCATTAAAATATGACATGCTAAAGAGTTGATGTTGGACAAGGAAGACAACGAATGGGTTATGTTTTCTTATATCTGAAATAAAGTATATTGTCATGGATCATCCAACATGTTGAGCTTGCCTTTCCCCTCATGCTAGATAAATTC
Organism: Aegilops longissima; assembly: GCA_021605205.1. Lineage (NCBI taxonomy): Eukaryota > Viridiplantae > Streptophyta > Magnoliopsida > Poales > Poaceae > Aegilops > Aegilops longissima. The sequence continues at coordinate 2,327 of JAHIAM010007904.1, read as the reverse complement.
TTGCACCAAGTAGAGATACTACTTGTGCTTCCAAAACCCTTAAACCCGTTTTGCCATGAGAGTCCACCATATCTACCTATGGATTGAGTAAGATCCTTCAAGTAAGTTGTCATCGTGCAAGCAATAAAAAATTGCTCTCTAAATATGTATGATTGATTAGTGTAGAGGAAATAAGCTTTATAGATCTTTTGATGTGGAAGAAATAAAAGCGACATATGCATAATAAAGGTCCATATCACAAGTGGCAATATAAAGTGACGTCTTTCGCAATAAGATTTTGTGCATCCAACCTCGAAAGCGCATGGCAACCTCGCTTCCTCCGCAAGTAAGGCCTATTTACCTTTTATTCTTACCCTTATGCAAGAGTCATGTGATCTTCACCTTTTCTTTTTTTACATTTTATCCTTTCGCAAGTTATGTGTTGGAAAGATATATATATATATATATATCCAATTGATGGGTTAATGGAACTATTGTTGACATTACCCTGAGGTGGTTGGGAGGCTAAACTATAAGCCCCCATCTTTCTCCGTGTCCGATTAAAACTCGTGAACACATGTATTATGCGGAGTGTTAGCAATTGTGAAAGACTAAATGATAGTTGAGTATGTGGGCTTGCTGAAAAGCTCTATGTTAGACTCTTTCCGATGTTATGATAAATTGCAATTGCTTCAATGACTCGAGATTATAGTTTGTTGGTCTCAATGAAGTTTTATCTGTTACTTTGTATCGTGAATAGATTATTACTTGAGCATAAGAAATCATATGACAATACCTATATGTTGTTATTAGAATGATCATGATGCCTCGTATGTCCGTATTTTATTTTATCGACACTCTACCCCCAAACATGTGGACATATTTATCGCTATCGGCTCTCGCTTTGAGGACAAGCGTAGGTCTAAGCTTTGGGAGTTGATACGCCCATTTTGCATCATGCTTTTATATCGATATTTATTGCATTATGGGCTGTTATTACACATTATGTCATAATACTTTATGCTTCTATTCTCTTATTTTACAAGGTTTACATAAGGAGGAGAATGCCGCACGGAATTCGGCCTGAAAAGGAGCAAGATAGAGACCTATTCCACAACCCAAAAGTCCCCAAACTCACAAAAGTTATTTTTGAAATAATAAAAATACTAATGGAAGAAAGACCAGGGGCCCACTCCTGCCACGAGGGTGAGGGGGCGCCTGGTGGGCCCCTGCTGGCCTCCCAAGGCCCATCTTTCCGCTATGTGAAGTTCTCGTCCAAGAAAACCAGAAGCAAGCTGGATGAGACTCCGCCTCACGAGGCAGCGTAACTCTTGGCGAACCAATCTAGGGCTCCAGGAGCTGTTCGCCGGGGACACTTCCCTATAGGAGGGGAAATCATCGCCATCGTCATCACCAATGCTCCTCTCATTGGGAGAGGGCTAATCTCCATCAACATCTTCACCAAAGCACCATCTCCTCTCAAACCCTAGTTCATCTCTTTGTATCCAATTTTGTCTCTAAGTCCTGGATTGGTACCGAGGTTGCTAGTAGTGTTGATTACTCCTTGTAGTTGATACTAGTTGGTTTATTTGGTGGAAGATCATATGTTCAGATCCTATATGCATATTAATACCCTCTGATTATGAACACGAATATGCTTTGTGAGTAGTTACGCTTTGTTCCCGAGGACATGGGAGAAGTCTTGCTATTAGTAGTCATGTGAATTTGGTATTCGCTCGATATTTTGATGAGATGTATGTTGCTCTCCTCTAGTGGTGTTATGTGAACGTCGACTACATGACACTTCACCATTATTTGGGCCTAGAGGAAGGCATTGGGAAGTATAAGTAGATGATGGGTTGCTAGAGTGATGTAAGCTTAAACCCTAGTTTATGCGTTGTTTGTAAGGGCTGATTTGGATCCATATGTTCCATGCTATGGCTAGGTTTACCTTAATACTTCTTTTGTAGTTGCGGATGCTTGCAATAGGGGTTAATCATAAGTGGGATGCTTGTCCAAGTAAGGACAGCACCCAAGCACCGGTCCACCCATATATCAAATTATCAAAGTACCGAACGCGAATCATGTGAACGTGATGAAAACTAGCTTGACGATAATTCCCATGTGTCCTCGGGAGCACTTTTTTCTATATAAGAGTTTGTCCAGGCTTGTCCTTTGCTACAAAAAGGATTGGGCCACCTTGCTGCACTTTATTTACTTTTGTTACTTGTTGCTCGTTACAAATTATCTTATCACAAAACTATCGGTTACCTATTATTTCAGTGCTTGCAGAGAATACCTTGCTAAAACCGCTTATCATTTCCTTCCTTCCTCGGTTCCCCTTTAAT
>JAHIAM010007903.1:0-12826 GCA_021605205.1 Aegilops longissima | reverse complement strand
GGGTATCTTTCTTTATTTTGGTTCCGTAGTCGGACCTTGAGTGTACTCAATGATGGATGTTTATTTATGTACGTGTGAAGTGGCGATCGTAGCCAACTATGTATCTCTTTCCTTATTTATTACATGGATTGTGTGAAGATTACCTCACTTGCGACATTGCTTTCAATGCGGTTATGCTTCTAAGTCGGCCTCGACACGCGGGAGATATAGCCGCATCGAGGGCGCTATGTTGGTAATCGAGCCTTCCCGACTTAGAGCCCCTACTTGATTGTTTGCTGCCGTTGTTGAGTCTACAATGGAAAATGTTTTGAGTCTTAGGATTATATATATCGGAGAGTAGGATTCTTTTACTTCCCATCCATTCTCGCTTCCGTGAGGTCTCCGACGAGAGTTTTGACTCTTCTTCTTAAATTTCACTAAAAAAATTTTTAGGATCACGTGGTATCTTGGAATCGTCCGATGGTTTTGTGACGAGAACATTGTTCTTGGTGCCTCCCGACATTTAGGGGTTGTGGCGTGTCCCGGGAGTTGAGCTCCAGGTGTTGTCGCCACAATTTTATCGCTAGGTTCGAATACCTGAGTTTTGCCGACATCGAAATCTCTTTGTGCGCTTGTTGGTGAGATAACCCCGATAACCCAAAGATCGAGGTGAGTGCGGAGTATTGCCATGACTTGTATAACGGATGTTTTTCAAGGTCGAGGTACACGATTTCGAGGATTTCTTGGTTATGTGTTGACGGATGGATACAACTGGATCTAGGTATTGTTAGTTTGGGTGATATATTTTGTGTCCCCGTATCCCCAACACCGATTGCATAACCGTAAAGTTTCGGGAGTTTATAGGTGGGAATTCTAGTAGCTTATAGGATATTCTTTCCGATGATGTATGATTTGAGATTGGGGTTCAACGCTCAGTGGTCCGCCCATTCACGGTCGATTTACAAGGGTCGCGAGACGCCTTAAAGAATCCTTGGCTATGCTGATTCGGGACGCCTTGTTTGTCATTCGCGACGTCCCTATATCGTCAGGTCCGTAGGGCCCCACCACTAACACTTTGGGCGTAAATTCTATCATGTGTTTGTTCCGCTCATTCTAGAAGCCAATCTTTTGTTTTCAGCCAGATATTCGATTTGTTTCTAAGATGATGTTGTTTCCATATCTTTATCTAAGTGGCTTCTCACTTTAATGGACGTGTGATATTAAGTTTGAATTCATTCGCTCATTCTTGTTCAATGTTTATTGTGAAGACTATATGTTGCAATTTCTATCCGTTGATTCTACTTTATCTATTTGTCATCAAAGGACTAACAGATGTCACCTCTTCAGATGGCTCCGCCAACGGCTCAACCGGATCGCAATGGTGGGGATCACGAACCTCCACCTCCACCTCCGCCCTGAGGCTCCGGCAAGCTATCATGGCAGCCACCAATGCCAATGCTCGATGATTTTGCAGCTCTTGCAAGAACGCACAAAGGGCAATCAAGGAAATCAAGGTCACAACAATCAGCCAGACTTTGCTAGTCTCGGCCTGCCTCGCTAATCACCAAGTCTTTCAGCTTTCTATGTTGAGGCTACACACGCCGATTTATTGGTTAGTGGACATTCCAGCATTTCGATTGTAGCAATGTCGATTCGAGGACTTTGTCAAGTTTATCGCTTCAACTCAAGGATCAAGCTGAGTGGTACCAGAATACAAAGATTCCAGAGGAGGTCGGGTCATTACCTGGGATGAGTTCCGCCAGATTTTAGCTCACCACATTCAAAAGTGTTGTTGAGAGTGCGTGAGGAGTTCCGCAATCTCAAGAAAGGCAACATGTCTGTCTATCAATACAATATCCAGTTCCGTGGCTCGCTTCGCTTTGCTAAGCAAGACGTACTGATGAAAAGAGTATGATCTATCAATCGTGAGGTGGTCCGAGAGAAGATCTCAATTAGCTCTTGTGCTTTTTGAGCGATAAGTATGATGATTTCTACAACATGGCTCAAGCAAGAAGCTGCCCAGCTCAAATGTGAGGCCTCTAAGAAGAGAATCAGGGATGCAGTCAGTCTCTTCTTCCTCTCAAGTGGCAGCTACAGCAAGTTTTACTCCTCCTCCTCCGCTCCACACTTTATCAATAGAAGAACTCGTGGCCGTGGATCTTCCCACCCACCCAACCCAAGCTATCAATAAGTCTAATTCTCAAGCTCCAAGCTCAAGTGTCCTTACCACCGGCCCACCGAGGTGACTTGCAACAAATGTCGCAGAAAGGTCTATGCGAACAAGTGTTTCAACCAAGGCGCCTTCCGCCTCCTCCTCGTGGAAATCTTCCAGCAATGCAAGGTCAAGCATAATCCCAAGTTTGCAAAGGTCAATATGATAAATGCAACTCAAGCAGGATTCTTCCGATGTGATCATGGGTAATCTTCTTGTTAATGATATTCCTGCAAAAGTCTTATTTGATACCGTGCATCGATTGTTTCATGTCGACCGCTTTTTGCAAGCATGATTTCACTGAATTCTTGGTTAAACCTCAGCAATTGTTTCCGGCAAGCATATGAGTTCTAGCTGGTGGTTCCAAGGTCGTATCAAGATGGAGATTATAGATTTCAAACCATTGTCCTGGTGACTCGGATATTGATCTTATTCTAATGGACTGGCTTTATCAGACAAAGCTCAGCTTGATTGTGCTGCCAGGAAATTCAATTGACTCACTCTTCCAATGATGTGATCATCTATGCTGCTCGTGATGAAACCATTCGGTTGTTTTCTCCAATGAGAAGGGTGAATCAATGCTATCTCTCGATTCCATGCTTAGAGTACCAAGATGTCTTCCAAGAGCTCCGGTATTCCTCATCGCCGCTTGAGTTCATCGATCTTGAGCCCGCATCAACCCGCTTGCAAGCGCCCATACAAGCTTGGACCGATGAGCTGAAGGAATTGAAGAAGCAGCTCGATGAACAAGAGCGCCTGGTTTGACGAACGAGTTCATCTCCTTGGGGTTGTGGTGTTCTTTTTGTAAGAAGGATGGCACGACCGACTTTTGCGCCGACATCGCCCATTGAATAAGAAGACTATCAAGAACAAGTATCCACTTCCCAACATCAATGAGCTTTTCGAGCAACTCAAAGGTGCTAAAGTGTTCTCCAAGTGACCTTCATATGGGTTATCATTCGATTCGTGAACAAGATGTTCCCAAGAAGATTCGTAACAAGTTTTGGTTCTTATGAGTATACCGTCATGTCTTTCGCCTTGTCAATGCTCCTCCAACATTCTCTGGATGATGAACTTCATCTTCAACCCCTACACCAATGATTTCGCTCTTGGTCTATCTTGATGATATTTTGGTCTTCCAAGAATAAGAAGGATCATGCCAAACATTTTGATTGGTGCTAGACAAGCTCGAGAGTATCAATTCTATGCTAAGTTCTCCAAATGTGAATTTTGGCTTGATGAAGTGCTTTATCTTGGTCATATCATCTCCAAGGCATCTGTTAATCCCGAGAAGGTGTCCGAATTGTGAATTGGGAACCTCCTCGAATGTCAAGCAGCTCCGAGCTTTCTTGGTCTTGCAGCTATTGCAAGATTCGCTGAGAACTTCTCCAAGATTGCAAAGCCTCTTTCCAACCTCCTCCCAAGCATGTGAAGTATGTCCGGTCTCCCGAGTGTGACGTTGCTTTCAATACCCTCAAGGAGAAACTCCACAGCTCCCTGCCTTGACTCCTCCCGATGAATCCAAGCCATTCAAGTTTTTCGTGATGCTTCTCTTCAAGGTCTCTTGTGTTAATGCAAAGAAGAGAGTTGTGGCTTATACCTCTCGCCATGAAGCTCAACGAGAAGAACTACCCCACTCACGATCTTGAGTTGGCGGCAGTTGTCCATGCATTGATAACGGAGACATCTCTTGTTGGGAAGGAAAGTGGACATTTTCACCGATCACAAGAGTCTCAAGTACATCTTCACTCACCCAACCTCAACCTCAGCAACTCGATGGGTCGAAATGATTCAAGAGTACAACCCAAGTATTGAATATACTGGCAAAGCCATGTCATTGCAGATGCTTTGGAGAAGGCTTATCGCAACAGCCTAATCCTCAAGCCCTTTCACCGGATCTCTGGAAGCTTCGCAGCTGAATCTTCAAGTTGTTCTCAAGGCTTTCTTGCCAACCTCATAGTCTCTCCTACTTTGGAAGATCAGATTCGTGAGGCTCAACTTCGGATGCCATGGTGAAAAAGGTGAAACGTGGTATCGATAAGGGCATTCAAGTACAAGTGCTTCCACATTGATGACAAAGATACTTTTTCTTTGAGGACCGGATTGTGGTTCCTAAGGGTGATCCGAGAAAGTCATCATGAACGAGGCTCACAATTCGCTTCTATCCATTCATCCCGAAGTATTTAAGATGTACCATGACCTCAAGCAATATATTGGTGGACTCGAATGAAGCAGAAATTGCTCAATTCGTGGAATGAATGTGATGTCCAGAAGAGTGAAAGGCACCAAAGACCAGCTGGTCTCCTCCAACCTCTTGCTATTCCGGAATGGAAGTTTGATCATTCGAAATGGACTTGTGGATGGTTTTCCTAAGTCCAAGCGTGGAAATGATGCTATCTTCGTGTCATTGACAAGCTTACTAAAGTGGCTCATTTTCTTCCTATCAAAGAATCATCACAAAGAGCTCGCCTGGAGCTATACACCTCCAGATTGTCTCTTTGCACGGCATTCCACAAGTGATCTCTCGCACGTGGCAGCATCTTTACCTCCAAGTTTTGGGATTTTTCAAGGCCATGGGCACCAACATCTGCTTCAGCAGCTTTCCATCCTCAAACAAGGGCAAGTTGAGCGAGTTAATCAAATCCTTGAAGATATGCCTGTGGCTTGTGTCATTTCCTTCGTATGAAGTGGAAGATTGTCTTCCATATGCCGAAGTTCTCCACAACAACAGCTTCCAGAGTTCGGCAAGGCCCCATTCAAATTTCTATGGCGTAGTGCCGACTCTCAATTGGTCCGAGAAGTGAACGCCAACTTTGGCAATGACTTGATCACGTATGTAGAAATGGCAAGGTCATTCGTGAGAATCTCAAAGCCAAGCAATCGCCGAAGAGCTATTATGATGATAAGCACCGGATGTGCTTTTGAAATCGGAGACCATGTCTACCTCCGCTCCTCCAATGAAAGGCACTGCCGCTTCGGTATCAAAGGAAGCTTGCCCTAGATACGTGGGTCCTTTCAAGATCATTGGCAAAGAGGCGATCTCGCCATCAACTTGAGCTTCCATCCAACTTTGCAAACGCACGATGTGTTTCACGTGTCACAGCCTTCGCAAGTGCTTCAAGACTCCTGAACGACTATCAACTTCAAGAGATTGACCTTCAAGAAGATCTCTTATCATGAGCACCTGCTGCTATTCTTGAAGAAACCGAACGCAAGACTCGCAACAAGTCAATCAAATTTCCGAAAGTGAAGTGGTCCACCATTCCGACCGAGAAGCCACCGGAGCGCGAGGATCACCTCCGGTCAATATCCGAGTTCTTTTCGTCCTAGATCTCGGACGAGATCCTCTTGTAGTGGTGGAGTGTTGTAACACCCCGGAGAACTTCCATATTTGTAACTCCAACTTTGCCATTTTCGCATTGTGATATGATATTTCCGGGTTGGTTTTTTCTTCATTTTGCATTTTGTCCATGTCATGCATTTTATATCATGTCATCATGTGCATCGGATTTGCATACGGTTCGCCTCATGATTCCAGCATTTTTCCTGTCCGCTTTTGCAATCCGCACTTATCTCCGGCGCCCTTTTACGTTTTTCCATGTGCGGGTACTAAACCTTCTGAATGGACCGAGGTTTGTCTAGTGGCCTTGGTATACCCCGAGACCACCGTCAAGTTTCGGTCATTTGAGCTGCTTGGTACTCCAACGGTTAACCGGACTCTCAAGAAGGCCTCTTTGTTGCAGCCCAACACCCCTTCAAAACAGCCCAATAACCCATCTAAGTCACTTCCATGCTCTCCGTGCTTGATCACGATCGTAGGGCAAAACTACACCTCATTTGACTCTCCTAGCTCCCTCTATGCCTATTTACAACCCCATTCCAAACCCGGATCATCCCCCAAACCCTAATTTTTCCTCCCGGGCCGACGTAGTCCCGTCCGCCGACACGCCGCGCCACTAACGGAGTGGACGGCGGTCCTCCGCCATGAGGCCCGCGCCGAAGCTGCCCTCCACAAGGCTCCCGGCCGGCTGCCTCCCACTCCAGCCGCCACGCCTTCCGCCGCGGCCCGCTCGACCCGCTCGCCACGCCTGGCCTTCCACCTGGGCCACCCGGCTGGCACCCTGCCACGGGCTGGACTTCGCTGCCCTCCGGCCATTTCGCCTGGTTCCAGGGCCAAGGCCTGGGCCATTGCTGATCCGATCCGGATCGGCCGGATCCAATCGGCGCCTTGACTTCTTCCCCTCTTTTTCTTCCAAGTTTTGCATCTCGTGATATTTTGTTGCATTTTCAACGGAGTGTAACTTTGCATCGAGCTCCATTTTTGCCAGATAATATGTCAAAATGTTCTCAAGAGTAGATCATTTCATCTCATTGCATCATTTTCATTTTAGCTCATCTTGATGCCCGAAATGCTGTTAGAAGAGGGCTATGTGATGTTAGTTTCTGTTTTAACAGAACTTGCACTTTTGTTATTTTTTATGATTGATGTGCATCCTATGAATTTGAGTCCTACATGTGTTTTGTAAAATGCCATGCCATCTTTCCAGGGGTGTATGCCATGTATTTTTGTGATCTATGTGGTGACTAGCACAAGCATGCAAAGTAGGTGTCCTGATGTTGCTGTTTCAGCCCTGTTTAGCTGATATTTTGATGCCATGTTAACTTGATGATACCGAGAGATCCATGCATATTTTGAGATACTTCAGTAAGGATGTTTTGTTACATGTATTGCTCTATCCATCCATGCCCTTGTTTGCAATTTATGGAGTGCCATAGCTTGAGTCAATCGAGCTCTACTTTTGCTATCAAATGTTTCTGGCAGATTGTATACATGTTATTCAATTTTGCCAAGGTTGTTGTGGTTGATCCATGTATGCTATGTTATTGTTCTTGCCATGTATGTCTTCTATGTCATGTCTTCTTGATGTATGTATGCTTAGTTTATCATATAAGGCTCTGTAGTGAGTGCATTGAGCTTGTAAACATGCCTACTGGTTATCAGTTTTGACATGCCATGTTGCTGAATCTGTTAACGAAACTTTCAATTTTGACATGGGTGTTACTATATTTTCTGTTCCTTTTGGCTTATGGTCAGTAAGGGACTTTTGTTCTATGCTTTGATTAGATTCATGCCATGCCTTGTTTTGCTATTTTAAGTTCCTGTAGCATATAGTTTTGTTGTCTGAACATTGCAACCTGATGCTGTTTTTGCCATGTCCAGCGTGATATTTTGTGCACTTTTGCCATGCTTGTTTGAACCTGTTATGATGTGAACTAGCCGTAACTCTGTGATCATCTTTGTCGAGCATCTGTGTAGATCATGCCATGTACTTTGTTGATACGTTTGTGCAGTAGCTTATTTTTGTTGCTTGCTAAGTGGCATCATGCTGTTAATGGCAGATTTGCCCATTCTTGTTTTGCTTGTCATTTCCAAACCGTGCATCCGATTCCGTGATCTTTATATCGATTTCAACCAAATCATCTCATCTTTCCAGTGGCATACTTGGTTTGCTGTTGATGCCTGGTTCATCATTTTCCTTCGGAGCGCGGAAGCATTGCATATCACATCCCGCATATCATGTCATGTTTTGCATCATGTTGATTGTGCATTGCACCGTGATTTATTGTGGTTCCTTTGTTTGTGTTGTTGCTTGGGTAGAGCCGGAGACGAGTACGTGAACGAGGAACCTGTTGAGAACGCTTACGAGGATCAAGCTTTCGACAACTCGAGAACATTGCGTCAAGATGACCATACCTCAAATCACTTCTATCTTTGCTATGCTAGTTGCTCGCTTTTTATGCCTATGCGGCGATGCCTACCACTTGCTATATCATGCCACCCATATTGCCATGTCAGCCCCTAACCATCCTTTTCCTAGCAAACCGTTGATTGGCTATGTTACCGCTTTCACCTCTTATAGCTGCCTAGTTGCGTGAAGTGAAGTTTGTTCCTTGTTGAACATGGAGATGTTGTTCTTGTTGAACATGTTTACTTGTTAGATATCACAATATATATCTGCTATAATTAATGCATCTATATACTTGGTAAAGGGTGAAGGCTCGCCTTATGCCCTGTGTTTTGTTCCACTTTGCCACCCTAGTTTCCGCCATACCGTGTTATGTTCCTTGATTTCGCTCTTACACGGTTGGGTGATTTATGGGACCCCTTGACAGTTCGCTGAATAAGACTCGCCCAGAAGGCCCAACTTTGGTTTTACCATTTGCCACCTGCTTTTCCCCGGTTTTCGCGAGCCCGAGGGTCATCTTTATTTTAACCCCCGACCAGTGCTCCTTCGAGGGTCGAACTGGCAGATCATGGCCACCACGGGCAACTCGAGGGCTGGTTTTACTCGAGGCTGACTATCCGGTGCCCCAGAACGAGATATGGCAGCTCCTATCGGGATTTGTCATAAATGGGTGGCTTTGCTGGTCTTGTTTTATTGTGTCGAAATGTCTTGTAGTCCGGGATTCGAGATTGATCGGTCTTCCCAGAGAAGGAATATCCTTCGCGACCGTGAGAGCTTATAATGGGCTGTTGGAACACCCGCAGGGTAATATCTTTCAAAGTCGTGCCCGGTTATGAGGCGATGGGAATTTGTTAATGTCCGTGTAGAAAACCCGGTTGACCTCAATAAAATACACATCAACCGTGTTAACCGTGATGGTCTCTTCTCGGAGTCCGGAGGTGAACACGGTGTTGGAGTTATGTCCACGAAGTAGTTCAGATCACTTTTGATCGCTACTAGTTTCACGACTGCTTTGCTCCTCTTCTCGCCTTTTTGTAAATAGCCACCATATATGCTAGTCGCCCGCAGCTCCACTTTACTACTCTGTCCTTCCTATAAGCTTAAATAGTCTTGATCTGGGTGTGAGATTGCGAGTCCCGTGACTCACTGATTCCACCAAAACAGTGTGCCGACGATGCAAGCAGGTGACGATCCGAGCTCAAGGGGAGTTCGACGAGGAACGTGGTCGATTATGTGTCTTTTCCCTGATGATCGAGTGGTGCCCAGTTGGGACGATCGGGATCCGTAGCATTTGGGGTATCTTCTTTATTTTGGTTCCGTAGTCGGACCTTGAGTGTACTCAATGATGGATGTTTATTTATGTACTGTGAAGTGGCGATCGTAAGCCAACTATGTATCTCTTTCCTTATTTATTACATGGATTGTGTGAAGATTACCTCACTATGCACATTGCTTTCAATGCGGTTATGTTTCTAAGTCGTGCCTCACACGGGAGATATAGCCGCATCGAGGCGCTATGTTGGTAATCGAGCCTTCCCGACTTAGGAGCCCCTACTTGATTGTTTGTGCCGTTGTTGAGTCTAAATGGAAAAATGTTTTGAGTCTTAGGATTATATATATCGGAGAGTAGGATTCTTTTACTCCAGCCATTCCGCTTCGGTGAGGTCTCCCACGAGAGTTTTGACTCTTCCTTCTTAAATTTCACTAAAAAAATTTTAGGATCACGGGTATCTTGGAATCGTTCCGATGGTTTTGTGACGAGAACATTGTTCTTGGTGCCTCCGACATTTAGGGTTGGGCGGTTCCCGGGAGTTGAGCTCCGAGGTGTTGTCGCCACAATTTTATCGCTGCTCGAATACCAGTTTTGCCGACATCGAAATCTCTTTTGTGCAGTTGTTGGTGAGATAACCCGATAACCCAGATCAGGTGAGTGGGAGTATTGCCATGACTTGTATAACGGATGTTTTTCAAGGTCGAGGTACATGATTTCGAGGATTTCTTGGTTATGTGTTGACGGATGGATACACTGGATCTAGGTATTGTTAGTTTGGGTGATATATTTGTGTCCCCTGTATCCCCAACACCGATTGCATAACCAGAAAGTTTCGGAGTTTATAGGTGGGAATTCTAGTAGCTTATAGGATATTCTTTCCGATGATGTATGATTTGAGATTGGGGTTCAACGCTCAGTGGTCCGCCCATTCACGGTCGAACGGGTCGAGACGCCTTAAAGAATCCTTGGCTATGCTGATTCGGGACGCCTTGTTTGTCATTCGTGACGTCTCTATACGTCGGTCCGTGGGCCCCACCACTAACACTTTGGGCGTAAATTCTATCATGTGTTTGTTCCGCTCATTCTAGAAGCCAATCTTTTGTTTTCGCCAGATATTCGATTTGTTTCTAAGATGATGTTGTTTCCATATCTTTATCTAAGTGGCTTCCACTTTAATGGACATGTGATTAAGTTTGAATTCATTCGCTCATTCTTGTTCAATGTTTATTGTGAAGACTATATGTTGCAATTTCTATCCGCTGATTCTACTTATCTATTTGTCTATCAAAGGACTAACGGATGTCACCCTCTTCAGATGGCTCGCCAACGCCCTAATCCGGATCGCAATGATGGGGATCACCAACCTCCACCTCCACCTCCGCCCAGAGGCCTGGCAAGCTATCATGGCAGCCACCAATGCCAATGCTCGATGATTTTGCAGCTCTTGCAAGAACGCATCAGGGCAAGGCAATCAAGGAAATCAAGGTCAAGGCAACAATCAGCCGGACTTTGCTAGTCTCACCGGCCTCGCTAATCAGCCAAGTCTTTCGGTCTGGTTGAGGCTACACACGCCGAATTGGTTAGTGGACATCGCAAGCATTTTGATTGTAGCAATGTCGACTGAGGACTTTGTCAAGTTTGCATCGCTTCAACTCAAGGATCAAGCCGAGTGGTACCAAGAATACAAAGATTCCAGAGGAGGTCGGTCACACCGGGATGAGTTCCCGAGATTTCGTAGCTCACCACATTCCAAAAGTGTTGTTGAGAGCAAGATGAGGAGTTCCGCAATCTCAAGCAAGGCAACATGTCTGCTATCAATACAATATCCAGTTCCGGTCGCCTGCTTTTGCTAAGCAAGACGACTGATGAAAAGAGTATGATCTATCAATTCGAGGTGGTCCGAGAGAAGATCTGCAATTAGCTCTTGTGCTTTTGAGCCGATAAGTATGATGATTTCTACAACATGGCTCAAGAAGGCCCAGCTCAAATGTGAGGCCTCTAAGAAGAGAATCGGATGCGTTCACTTCTTCTTCCTCTCAAGTGGCAGCTAAGAGAAGTTTTACCTTCCTCCTCCTCCGCTCCGCCACTTTATCGCAGAAGAACTCAGGTGGTCGTGGATCTTCCCACCCACCCAACCCAAGCTATCGTAATAAGTCTAATTCTCAGCTCCAAGCTCAAGTGCTCTTACCACCGCGCTCTCCGAGGTGACTTGCAACAAATGTCGCAGAAGGTCACTATGCAACAAGTTTCAACCAAAGGCGCCCCTCCTCCTCCGTGAAATCTTCCAAAGAATGCAAGGTCAAGCATAATCCCAAGTTTGCAAAGGTCAATATGATAAATGCAACTCAAGCAGAGATTCTTCCGATGTGATCATTAATCTTCTTGTTAATGATATTCCCGCAAAGTCTTATTTGATACGGTCATCGCATTGTTTCATGTCGAGACCGCTTGCCAAGCATGATTTCACTTCGAATTTTGGTTAAACCTCTAGCAATTGTTTCCGGCAAGCATATGAGTTCTAGCTTGGTTCCAAGATCAAGATGCGATTATAGATTTCGCCAAACCATTGTCCTTGGTGACTCGGATATTGATCTTATTCTCGAATGGATGCTTTATCAAGACAAAGCTCCTTGATTGTGCTGCCGGAAATTCAATTGACTCACTCTTCCAATGATGTGATCATCTATGCCGCCGTGATGAAACCATTCGGTTGTTTTCTCAATGAGAAGGGTGAATGAATGCTATCTCTCGATTCCAATGCTTGTGAGTACCAAGATGTCTTTCCGTAAGAGCTCGGATGCCTCCTCATCGCCGCTTGAGTTCGTTATCGATCTTGAGCCCGCATCAACCGCTTTGCAAGCGCCCATACAAGCTTGGACCTGATGAGCTGAAGGAATTGAAGAAGCATCGATGAACAAGAGCGCCGGTTTGATCGCACGAAGTTCATCTCCTTGGGGTTGTGGTGTTCTTTTGTCCGAAGAAGGATGGCACGGACCGACTTTTGGCCGACACCCCATTGAATAAGAAGACTATCAAGAACAAGTATCCACTTCCCAACATCAATGAGCTTTTCGAGCAACTCAAAGGTGCTAAAGTGTTCTCCAAGCTTGACCTTCGATGGGTTATCATCGATTCGATTCGTGAACAAGATGTTCCCAAGAAAGATTCTAAAAGTTTTGGTTCTTATGAGTATATGTCATGTCTTTCGCCTTGTCAATGCTCCTCCAACATCCTCTCGGATGATGAACTTCATCTTCAACCCCTACACCAATGATTTCGCCTTGGTCTATCTTGATGATATTTTGGTCTTCCAAGAATAAGAAGGATCATGCCAAACATTTGCATTGGTGCTGACAAGCTCGAGAGTATCAATTTATGCTAAGTTCTCCAAATGTGAATTTTGGCTTGATGAAGTGCTTTATCTTGGTCATATCATCTCCGCTAAGGGATCCAGAATCCCAGAAGGTGTCCGCAATTGTGAATTGGGAACCTCCTCGAATGTCAAGCAGCCCAGCAGTTTTCTTGGTCTTGCAAGCTATTGTCAAGATTCGTGAGAACTTCTCCAAGATTGCAAAGCCTCTTTCCAACCTCCTCCGTTGAAGTATGTCCGTCTCC